>SNQJ01S0042860.1:92518-105819 GCA_010110895.2 Picea sitchensis
AGTATTTACCCAAGTTAAAAAGAGAAGAAGGAACAAACACTAGAACATCTCATGTCCAAGTAGTTAAGTAACTCCTCAAATGGATCAATATTGATAGATTTGTAGTAGATTTAAACATTCAAAATAATATATTTGATGAAGCAGGAAAAATAACCAAGAAAGAGATAGATCCAAGAAATATATTCTATTAGAAGGCTTGTAAAATGATCTCCAACAATTCACAACAGTTTGGAATGAGAGGATAACCTCTATTTAGAGAGGAGGCTTCTACATCCATATCATTTATTATTAATTAATTTTCCTTAAATTTATCTTAGGAGACTAAGAAAGGAGACTTGTCATCCACACAAGTAAGGAGACCTAAGTCAAAACCCTCATGCAAGAGGAAAATCATGCAATAGGAACATCCAAGGAACATCCCACAAACAATGGAGCCAATTTATTTTTCAAGGACAATGTTCCATCAAAAGAGTGATATGGAGGCATGAAACAAGGTAGGGTAAGAAAGAAAGGCTCCAACTTTATTCTCCTCTAATTGGAACGAAAACATGAAAACTATTGGAACCTCATGTTTTTATGGTTCATCCCACTTCTCCTCGAGATAGACGGTCAGGTGGTCTAGATTATAATTTGAAAACATTCATTTGATTGATTGACCAATTGAGCATTCTACTACGTGTTGGACAACTATATGATTGAGTTGACTAGCCAATGCAACAATGCAGATTCTTTGAAATCCATTCCAACCACCTATTGGTGTAGATATGCAACAAGGGTGAGTATATGTACAAAATTTGTAGATGTGTCAAAGTCACAAACAAAGGTGGGTGAGAAGACAAGAAACCATAGTGCTCTTTTAATTAAATTTCTTTAGATCTATGCTATTCAAAAATAGAAAATACATGCAACAAAAATTATACCTTAATAATAGAAGATAAAAAGAATCAAGATGATGTATAATACCCAAATAACTAGGGTATAAAATAAGATACACCTATGAAAATACCAATGAGGAATAATGACTCCTAGTGGCCCCTCTATGGGAGGGTTTTTCTTTCTTTCTCAGATGTGTGGTAGCACTGGATAGACTTCTCCTCTTGGATGAGAGTAGCTATGGTGAGATGGAGCTAAAAGGTCAATGGAAATTTTGGGAGCATCAATGTACTCCCATGAAAATTCATATGGAAATGGTATAGATCTCTTTGTTTCATAGGGAAAATAATTTTATCCTTGATATGGTCAAAATAAGAAAATATTATATTTAATGATTGAATAAATTTTAACCACTAAATTGAATTTTTCGCTTAATTTAAATAAAATAAAGAGGGGAAAAATCATAAAAGGGGATTATGGTTTTAATTAAGTGAAATAACTTAGGAAAAAAGGGTTTCCATAAGTTATGCAAGGGAATAATAGTGTGAAAGCGTGTATGAAAAGTGATACATGGACTATGATGGTTCATATCGGTAAGGATTAACCTTTTTGGATAGATGTGTGAATAAATGGTGATAAGAGATACCCCCTATTGGACACAGACCCATTCTGGGGAAAAGGCTATTTTTGAGGAGAGAAGCACAAAGGGAAGAAAGGACATCTAGAAGGAAAAGAAGCACGTGCTAGGGAAGCATGCGAGACATGCATGCAAGGGAGACCTAACTATGTTAGGGTTAGGGTTTTTTCAATATATTGTAATGGTTGATGAGCCAAGAAGGAAGAGAAGTAGTACTTAGGAGGTCTAAGAGGAGGGTACCTGAGTTGGATAGATACAAAAATAGATTAGTAGTACCTAGGAGGTAGAGAGTCTAGAAGTTGTAAGGTTTGTAAGAACTGCAACATTTCGTAAGTTGGTGAGGTAGAGAATAACTGAGGGTTAGATTGTAGGCTCAAGAGCCTCATGTGATCTATTCAGCCTCACAGGGATTAGGAAGCATGTCGAGATTGTAAGATCCAAGACTGTAAATGCGTGTAGCGTGACATATTGTTGAGACATAATAAAGAGCTTGAGAGCCAAAACTTTGTGGGCATAGCCCAAGAAGGGGTGAACCATGGTAAATATTGTGTTATGTGACTGAATGTATGCATCTCCATTGTTGTTAAGGATTAAATGCTAGATTAATGAATGAAGGAAGTAGTTAGATCTGATACTCCACATGCATGAATAAGAATGACTGTTTTAATCAAGATGTTAGACTAAATAAATAAATATCACAAGGTACAACAAAAAATATCCACTCATTCCCAGGATGAAAGCGTCTAAGTATTGCAGCCCCCCATAGAGTTATCTTGGGTGAGGCTATGCAGTACACCCTATGTGTTGTGTTTCCTTCTGGTTTACTAGGGGGTCGATAGTTTTAGAGGTATTTTGTTGGAATTTTGTTAAATTTGAACCTGGGTCAAATTATGATACTAAGGTAATATCAGAGTAGATAACTGATAAAGTAGAATAGAACCCAACAAATGGTTTTGTTTCCAGTTGGAACAGGATGGGACTGAGTGAATGAGATATGCTGAAGAAGCATAAAAAGAATGTCAAATCTGAAGAAAAGACGTTAAGAGAATGAGAATATAAAAGGGGATGTTGAGACCATGGAACCCAAAAGAAGGCAGAGATAGAGAGCTCATTGAAAACAATGGAGTTGGAATTTGCACAGAAAGATAACATAAACATGAAGTAACACCGCGCAAATATCTGGACAAGTACTTATTCAACGACTTCCATGAAGTATTTTTATGTGATTTCCCGCATGTGTTGCAGGAGTGGATATTAAGGTTTAAATACAACCATCCTACAAATCGGATCAGACAGATAGAGTGGAATCCTATAGAGATCGCATACTTACAACAAGTTGAAATAAATTTATGCGTGCAGTAGATTTTTGGTTAGACAACATTGTTGCGGGATTTATCACAGAATTGGTAGTAGATATGACAAAGTATTACAACCCAGAAGAGAAAGAGTTCTTGAAGGGACCTCGAGGTAGGTATATCATATCTCTATATACTTCCATTAAGATATTACTATATAACAAAGGTGTAATGACAATGGCCTCATACAACTAAACTTCTCTACGTGCATGGGGGAAGCGGGGAAGCACTGATAGGAGAAGGAGAAATGGAGGGAGAAATGGATAAAGGAAAGAAGGAGGATGCCTTGGACCCAATCATGATGGAGGAAGACCGAATCATGCATATCATGGAAAAAGATGGAAGAATGCATAGTGGAGTGCCCTACCAATATAAGGTGAACACCAAGAAGAGCGCCATAGCTGCGATGGAGGGCTTCAAAAGTGATGAATAAGAGGTAGAGGATCTCCAGGATGTGGATAAGATTGAGGAAATCATGCACGTGACATATGAAAGGAAGACGAGAGGTCAAAGAGTAGGAACAAAAGGAAACACTCCTATCCATATCAGTGTTAGTGTGGAACCCATAAACCCATGTGCGACTAATACACCAATAAGAACATCACCATTTATACAACCAAATTTCGGTTGAAGGAAGACAATAGGAAGTACATATACACAGGGAACAACAACTGGGGGAGCCATTTTAGGAAGCATTAGTCAAGTATCTACACCGCGTGGAGGTAGTAGTTCGAAATTTAGGATGGTAGGACATGATCCCACCATCAGGTTACCAGAATTCAAAGGAGAGGCGTCATAGGACCCTGAGAAGAACTTGTTCATTTGTGCAAAGATTTTGGAATGAAAACAGATCACAGATGAGGACACTAAACCTGCGCACTTATCCATCGCGCTAAGAGATTGCACACTCGATTGGTACATGAGATTAGCTACAAACAGTACACCAGGGACAACTAGAATGATTGTGGATATTAAAAAATCTATTGATAAATGAATTCCAAAAGCCTAGCTCAGATAATCAATACATGAATGAGATGATAGAGATTAGACAAAAACCAGGAGAATCTGACCAGATATTCAAACAATTGAAGGGAAAGCTAAAGTATGTCATGACATATATGCAACATAGGAATCTATTTTTCAATTCACTACTCCCACACTTGAAGTACCCCTTGTGACAACAAAAGTTTTAGAACCATGCAGATTCTCTATAGGAAACCCTACAACTGGAAGAGAACCAATATCATAAGACAAATCCATATATAGAGGAGTTGAAGGAGGATATGAGGAACTTAACATTTCAACTAAACTAGAACAAGGGTAAGGACAAAAGAGAATATGTTTGGTGTACCACATGTTAGGACATAAGGACACCATAAGAATGAATTCCCAACATTCACACAGTACATGGAAATATGACTTCCAAACCCTTTGCCGACATGAGGACTATGGTGTGAGATCAGTAAGAAACATGGGTATGATCCATATCCCTGTCCAATGATGCAGAAATACCAGATAGTACCTAAGAGTTCATATTGCAACTTTTGTAAGTCAATAGGACATGATGACAAATATTGCAGGACCATGGACCTGATGAGGGAAATAACATCAAATGCTTACAGGGTGCAGGAAGAAATGATGCCCGAGCAAGATGCACCACATTTTAACCAAGTACCATCCCCATATAACAATGCACAACAACAATATAACACTATGCATACACAACACAATACCACATAGCAACACTATAACCCCAAGCAGTATAACCAGGATCCCCAGTACAACGCACTGCGAGGAGATCAAGTTGGATATAGTGGTGGAGGAAGAGGAAGATGAGGCCTTGGTAGAGGTAGAGGACCAGTGATATTCCACAACTATCAACAACCAGGACACTATGCAAGAGAATGTCCACTTCCACCCGCGACATGTATGTATTGTCACACATCAGATCATGACACAAAAGACTATCCCACACTATTGGGGAAGATTGAGGAAAAGAGAAATATGAACAATAAGAATGTTCAGTGGATTTCGGTGGAAGCAAGGGATGATGAAAGAAATATCAACATAGTTATGCATGGAGGAGCTAAGACAAGAAATGACGCAGTAAGATAAGATCCAACACAACACCAATGGGTGAAGAAGAATGTCGAACCGCAGAAGCAGTTTGATGCACATAATGAAAAGGAGATATTCAAGTAAGAAATGAAAGAATTCTTGAATCCAGACATTGCATCAACATAAACTGTGCATCATAATCAGGAAGTAATAACATACAATATGCCTCTGTCACTGGATCACACTAATGAATCAAAACACCTAGGACAAGTAAGTGTGATTAAGGCTTTTCTGCAATCCTGTGTTAAACTACTAAATGATCCATCATTTGTTAAAGTTTTAAAAAAATATGTTAGAAATATGTATCACATAGGTAGAAGGAAATCTAGAATAGAAAATAGTTAATCATCTACATAAAAGGAGGAGAACAAGCAGAGAATTCATACTGAGCACCAACATTGGAGATTTCAACATGGGAGATATTATATTAGATTTAGGATCCGAAGTAAATGTGTTACCCAAGAAGACATGGAAATGTATGGGAGAGCCCACATTAGGATATTCACCTGTTCAACTGAAACTATCAAATAAACATAGAGTTATACCAATTGGAAGGCTAAAGGGGGTGATAGTAGATCTAGATGGGGTGCGCACTAAAGACAATGTTTAAGTGATAGAGATAGTGGATGGCAGAAAACCTTATCCAACATTTCTTGGCTTGAATTGGGCGTTTGAAAATCATAAAATAATCAACTTAAATATGAGGAAGATAACATTCGAGTCAAGAGAATACAAAGTCATTGCACCATTAGATCCATAAGAAGGGGAAAGGTTTTTAGAACCCACTTGTTTAGACCTGAAGGAAATTGACCAATTGTACAGAACCACCATGCGAGAAGAAGATTACATGAATCCAACTATAGATGGGGTACTCAGTTGGAGAAGTATCACGTCATGCATGTTAGACATAGATACGGGGTTGGAGAATTGGCAATAGAGGTTACATGAAGTCTCCACAAAAAGATGTGCAATAATAGGTCATGCAGTAAGATGAGTAGGTACAAATATAAGAGAACCTCCCAGCTTCCATGGGTTGACTGAATTAGAAGCACTCTTAACAAGATATGAAGATGAAGTGTTATAAAATTAGAGGATCTTAGCTCTGGATATAACACTCAAGAAAACACTTGCAATATGGTGGGGTGTGTTGGCATGGATTCAGACAGAGGCAGAGTATGCATGTTTGTCATTGATGGAAAAAATCAGAACGATTAGCAGAGCGATGATGGAATGGAAATGTCAATATCAATTGTGAAGATCAACAGTGAACATTGGATCTCATTCAGAATCCACGATGATCGTCATATTTGAATTCAGAGAAGAGTAGCGTGTAGTAGACAAGAATAGATCTTGGGCATTAGATCTGAGCGTGGGGTCCGACTGTCGTTGGATCCAGGTGAACCTGGACGTTCTTTATAGAGCAAGGAGAAGAAGTCTTACACAATCCTGAAAGAAGGAGGACCGTTCATCTTTGGGAGGGACACGTAGTTACAAATCAACATTTCACTGATTGGGAGGTCAAAGGAAGGAATGTTCTAACCTCTTGAACTTGCGATATGCAAAATCATGAAATAATCTTAGCTGTTGGATCGAGGATTGATCTGGAACGTTGATCAAGCACGACGAAGGCTCGACAATTTGTGAAATGATCCTAGTCTTTGAAGTCAGAGGAAACATGGTGAGCGATTAGCATTTCGCTGAATGAGAGGTCAAAGGCACGAGGTGCTCTATCCTTCCAACTCACAAAACATGAAATCGCAATATAATCTGAGCCGTTGGATCAAGATTTAATATTGTCCATCAAATCTAGAAGGTAGATCATGACAGACCATGTCAGCAAGGACAGGTGGCAACCTACGTTAGCAAGGACATGTGGTACGAGCATATAAGGACAAGTGTCACATTGATTCATCTTTTCAGGCCACTGGAAATCACAATTCTGAGTGACACGTGGCAACCACTCATCTTATGACTCGTCATTGAGTGACGCAAGAATGACGTCACTCTGAGAGTTTAGTTTCGGGATTTTTAGCATCAATACTCCCCCAAAATACCAAAAGTTGAAGTTCTGGGATGAAGGATAACCATTCCATCACCACTGAGCATGAATCGTTGATCTAACCCCATTTCAGAGTTTCAGATACCTGGAGATGGAGGAGTCAAAGACACTAATGAAAAGAATGTCGAAATGCATTTTTTGATTAGGCTTGTGGTAAAAACCAAGGTCGCCTTGTCAAAGGTTTAAGGGAGGAGCTAGCATGCAGCTAAGCTCCATTTCGGAGATCGCGACTTGAAGAGTCGATATGCCTCATCTCCAGATTCCCGAATTGCGAATTGCAAAAGCGCCTTATGGATAAGAGCTTGGTCATTTCCAATGGTCACGTGAATAGAAGGAGCTAGAGTAGCTAGGATCCATTCTAGGTATCGAGAATTCCATAGGAAGGATTCAAGGAGACTCACAGGAGAATCCCCGAAATACGAGTCGTGAAAGCGCCTTATAAATAGGCGTTTGGTCACCACCTTAGGTCACATGTGAAAGGAAAGGTGAAAGGTGCCGAAGGCATAAGGTTGGAGAAGTTCGTAGTGTAACTTCTAGAAACCAATGATGGTTTTTGCCAGAGGACTTGTAGATATTGAAGGGTGATCGCTAGAGAAGGCGAAGAGTCTCGGGTTAACTTCTAGAGGAATGAAGACTGTTTGTAGAGGCAATTGACAGATGGAAGAGAGTTGGAGCCTATAACTATAAGAGAGGGAATGAGCTCGATAGTGACAAAGAAGACAAAGAGTCTTGACTGCTGGAGAGGCTAAGGAATCTCAGCATAACGCCCAATGATGATGAATTCATGGAGAAATTCTAGAGAAGATGAAGAGTTTCGATGATGATCAAGAAAAGAGTAGACGTGAGATAGGTATGTAGAATATGGAGTGATATAGGGCATGGTACTGGGCATGTAGGAAGTTGTAGGTGCACAGAGAATATAAAAACGCAGAATAGATAGGGGATGGTGTGGTTGTTGGGAGTGATGCATGCATGTAGAATCACGAGGTGTAGGAGATGAAGAATAGAAGAAGAAAAGAATAGAGATGCATATCTATGAGAAGAGGAGAAAGCCAAGGTCTGCATGTTGAGATAGATGAGAAGATCAGAAAGATGAAGGGGATGCAAGTAGGAAGACACTGATGCAGTCAGAGCAGAGTAGCATAGCAGAACAATGATAAGCTTGGTAAGCCAATGACAACTATTGAATCACTATAATAAATTCACAGAAATCAAACTTTATATCTCAAGGTGGTAGGGAGGTGCTAGGGAGGACTGTTGTCCTCAGAGTTTCAAGTAGGTTCTTGAACACAGGTAGTTGTAGCTTCCATCTGGTTGCAGCCAGAGAAACCAAGGTGGTAGGGTGGTGCAAGGGAGAACATTGGTTCTTTGATATATAGGTCGGTGCCTGTATGAATGGAAGTTGGTGCTTTCATCCAGTTGGTGAAGGAACACTCAGGGAGTTGGTGCTTCCTTATAGTGGGTGCTAGAGAAACCAGAGAGTTGGTTCTCTTAGCAAGTAGCATCTTGCAAAATAGAGGCGATAGTTTCATTATGAGTTGGTGTTCATAAGTATGATAATGTACAGAATGTAAAGATTAATTATCATATAAATAAGAAGAGGTTTTTACCCTTCATGGGTTTCCTCGAGAAATATCTGTCTCTGTGTATTTCATGTGTGTGAATGATGTTGAATGTTTTATTTCTTACTTCCCTGCATTATTATGGTCATCATTAAGTGCTCTATAAAGAGTTTAAAATAATCATAATTTCTTAAGCTCGGTAACAACTGATTCACCCCCCCTCTCAGTTGTCGAATAATTTGTATCAGATCTGACCCCTTTTATCTAAGGGTAGATCTTAGAGCTTAAACATGTCAAGCCATGAAGGAACTTCAACCAATAAGGCCCCTCTGTTCAATGGAACAAATTTTGCCTTCTGGAAAGTTAGAATGAGAACCTACATAATGGATTTAGGAGCAGATGTCTGGGATGTGGTAGATATTGGTTATGTAAAGCCAGTTGTACTAGCTAATAAGGATGACAAGCTAGAATTCAGATTCAATGCTAAGGCTATGAATGCTATCTTGAGTGGGCTTGCAGAAGCAGAATTTGTAAAAGTTATGCACCTAGAAACTGCCAAGGAAATGTGGGACAAACTCATTAGCAGTTATGAAGGTAATGAGAAGGTAAAGAATGCCAAGCTTCAAACCTACAGAGTACAGTTTGAATAGATGAATATGAAAGAGGATGAAACTGTGGGAAAGTACTTTCTGAGAGTTGAAGAACTGGTAAATGCAATGAAAGAGCTTGGTGAAAAAATTGAGGAACCTTCTTTAGCTCAGAAAATTTTAAGATCTCTACTAGATAGGTTCAACCCGAAGGTCTCTGCTATAGAAGAAATTAATGATCTAAAATCCTTGGATTTTGATCAACTTCTAGGAACGTTGACTGCATATGAAATGAGAATAGTTAAAGATAAACCCACCTCCAAAGAAGCATCATTTAAGGTAAACAAGAATGAGGATTTTGAGCCTGATGAAATTGAAGAAAAATTTGTGAGAATACTAAAGAAGGGATCAGGAAAATACGAAGGTAAAATTCCTTTCAAATGTTTCAACTATGGTAATATAGGTCATTTTTCAAATAAATGTCCTCACAAAATAAAGGATCAAACATATGATGATGAGGAGAAGCACAAACACAGAAATTTCTTTAAAGAGAATAATTTTAAGAAGAAAAGTCTTTGTGTAAACAATGATGATGATCCTTTAGATGATGAAGACAATGGATTCTCTATTGAAGATAAACTAAATGAATTCATACTTATGGCCAAAGAGTATTATGATAATAAAAGAACAGGAAGTGATGCTAATGAATAAGAAGATGTGGTTGACTTGGAAGGAGAATTGATCAGTGAACTAGAAGAGCTTGACAGACTCGGAATTAAGATGAGAAAGAGAAAACAATTGCTGATACAGTTCAAGAAAGGCAGTAAAGAACCCGATGAAGACTTTTCCCTACTAAAAGTGGAATTAGAAGAGGCAAAGAAAATTGAAGACATTCTGAAACAACAGTTATCAGAAAAGAAGGCAATATGTGAATCTCTGGAGGAAGAAGTAGTGAAAACTAGGAAAGAGATGGAGAAGTTTCAAGCCGTGTATCATCAGAATCTATCAAGTATCAAATCCTTAGAAGAATTGGCCACCATTCTGAATTAGCAAAGAAATCCAAAGCTGAAAACAGGTTTGGGTTATGAAGAGGGATCAAGTAGTGATCAACCAAGCAACAATGAACCCATCAAGTTTGTCAAATCTACCATCTATGAAAACAAAAAACCTGTAGAAACAAAAGAAGGTAATCAACTACCTAGGAGGAGTAACAAAAGAGGCACCATAACTAAAACTATAGATCAGAGAAATAATGTACTCTATGTTCAAAGAAAACATCAGCATGGAAGAAATCAACCTTCTCAAAGAAGACAACCATTTTCTAGGTACCGACATTTTTTCTATGGGTATTGTTTTTTCTGTTCTAACTTTGGTCATAAAGCTGTAAATTGTTCCTTAAAATTGAGATATGAGCAATCAAGACATTCAAGGTATATATATCTGCCACAACAAAGAATGAGACAGCCAAGTAACAAACCACCACAGACTACAAATCACTTGATGGATGGGAAAAGGACACAGGTTAAGCATAACAATCGTTATGATCCTTTATTCAACGAACTAGAATGTTACATTTGCCATAACTATGGACATAAAGCTATTGACCGTTGCTTAAGGAACTATGAACCAGATTTGAATTCCCCTACTGAAAATGTCAAGGTTTGGAAGAAGAATGAAAGTGACAAGTGTGGATTAGTGTTGTCATATCAAAGACAAAATAACCCTTGGTATATAGACAATGGATGCTCCAAACATATGATGAGAGACAAAGGTAAGTTTCTATCTCTAAGTGAAAGCAAATTAGGAAACGTAACCTTTGGAAATGATGCTCTAGGTAAAATCAAGGGTAATGGGATGGTGAGTTTAAGTAATGGAAAAGGAAAAGCCCAAGATGTTCTTCTTGTAGATGGGTTGAAACACAATATGCTCAGTGTAAGTCAAATGTGTGACAGAGGATGTGAAGTGGTGTTCACTTCCAAGGAATGTAAGATAAAGTCTGTAAACTCGGGACAAGTGGTGGATAAAGGCATAAGGACAGAAAATAATGTATATGTGATGAAAGAAGATAGAGAAAAATGTCATCTAAGAAAACATGATGAGAGTTGGTTATGGCATAGGAGATTTGGACATCTAAACTCTGATCACTTAATGAAGCTCAAAAATCTTGAAGCAGTAAAAGATCTTCCAAGAATATCAAAGCCACAAAATTCTATGTGTAAACCTTGTCAAATAGGAAAGCTTACCAGGACACAGTTTAAATCCAAGAGCTCTACTTCAACAGAGAAACCACTCCAACTAGTTCATATGGATTTATGTGGACCATCAAGATAGGAAGGCACAGGGAAAGAAAACTATTTCATGATGATCATTGATGATTACTCCAGACTTACTTGGGTTTCCTTTCTCAAGGAAATAGATGAAGCATTTGAGAAATTTAAAATATTTAAGGCTTTAACTGAGAATCAAACAGGAAATAGGTTAAAGGCAGTAAGATCAGACATAGGAGGTGAATTTATGTCAAGTGAGTTCAAGGAATTATGTGATAAACATGGGATCAAGAGAGTATACACAATCCAAAGAACTCCACAACAAAATGGAGTAGTTGAGAGGCAAAACAGAATAGTGCAGCAAATGGACAGATCAATGATGAATGAGAAGAACATTGGTAAAACCTATTGGGTAGAAGAAATACACATAGAATTCCATGTTCTTAACAAATCCCACCTCAGACCACACACCAACAAGGCACCTTATGAACTGTGGTATGGGAGACCTACTTCAATCAAACACTTCAAAGTCTTTGGGAGTAAGTGTTACATAAAGAATAATGATGAGAAACTTGGCAAGTATGATGATAGGGATGATGAAGGCATCTTCTTAGGGTATGCTACAACCAATAAAGGATACAGATGCTATAATAAGAGGCTGCATAGATTGGTTGACTCTATTGACATACAAGTTGATGAAGGAATCCCAGAAAGAGAGGTGAACAATACTGAATCAACAACAAAGGATATAGATGAAGTTGAAGCTGAACAGGTCCAAGAATCAGAACAAGAAGACTCTGAGCCAGATGAAGATGAAAATATTCCGACAGACTCAAATCAACAGACAACATCAAATTCCTCCTCTAGAATCACTCAAAAGAATCATCCCACAAGTCAGATAATTGGTGAAAAAGACAAAGGTGTACAAACCAGGAGAAAGATAATCAAAAACACTGAACAATCAAATACAGCCTTCATATCCATGTTGGAACCCAAGAATTTTAATGAAGCTAGCAAAGATGACCATTAGGTTAAAGCCTTGAATGATGAACTTGATCAGATTGAGAAAAACAATACGTGGGAGATGGTCCCTAGACCTAAAGGTAAAAATATCATTGGTTCCAAATAGATATTTAAGAATAATTTGAATGAGCAGGGACAAGTTGTCAGGAACAAAGAAAGATTGGTTTGTAAAGGCTATGCACAAATAGAAAGACTAGATTTTGATGAAACATTTGCGCTCGTAGCAAGATTAGAAGCTATCAGAATATTTCTTGCCTATGATTTTCATAAAAGGTTGAAAGTCTATCAAATGGATGTCAAGTCAACTTTTCTAAATGGATATTTAAACGAAGAATTATATATGGAACAACCAGAGGGTTTCAAATTATCTGATAACCCTGAATTTGTATGCAAGCTAAAGAAATATTTATATGGGTTAAAACAAGCCCCTCGTTCCTAGTATCACAGACTGGATACGTATCTCCAAGACAAAGGGTTCAAGAGAGGAACAATTGACAACAATCTATATATCAAAACAGAGGGTAATGATTTGCTCATCGTGTTGGTCTATGTAGATGACATCATCTTCGGATGTAATAATGATTCATTGGTACAATGGTTTGCTTCTGCCATGGAGTCTGAGTTTGAAATGTCTATGATAGGTGAAATGTCATTTTTTCTTGGTCTGCAAATTACTTAGAGGTCTGAAGGAATGTTCATTTCTGAAGAAAATTATCTAAGAGAAATGTTGAAAAGGTTTCAAATGGAAGATTCTAAACCTGTGGGCACACCTATGGTTACTGGATGCAAATTAAGAAAGGATGATGACTCACCTGATGTT
>SNQJ01S0042860.1:113457-131563 GCA_010110895.2 Picea sitchensis
GAATTCAAATGGTTGTGTTCTTGTCAATGCATGTGCTAGATTATAGCCTAAGATGTTGTTTGCAATGTTGTATACACAGTGATTGTGACTTTAAGGTATGTGATTGAATGTAATGAATTCAAATTATTGCACCAGAAGTCAAACATGGAAGTATTTCCTAAACAAGCATGGGTTGTGCACATGATACACACCATTCAACATGATTACGTGAAGTTGGGAATCTAAACAAACATGAAGGTGAAAAATGTAATTCACAAGGGAACTGTCTNATGAATGCAAAATGTACAATATATGGTTTGTACTAATGTGCATGTATGATAGTGTAGAAATGAATTCAAATGGTTGTGTTCTTGTCAATGCATGTGCTAGATTATAGCCTAAGATGTTGTTTGCAATGTTGTATACACAGTGATTGTGACTTATAGGTATGTGATTGAATGTAATGAATTCAAATTATTGCACCAGAAGTCAAACATGGAAGTATTTCCTAAACAAGCATGGGTTGTGCACATGATACACACCATTCAACATGATTACGTGAAGTTGGGAATCTAAACAAACATGAAGGTGAAAAATGTAATTCACAAGGGAACTGTCTAAAAAACCTATCATTGCATCATATTCATCCTGATTATTGGTGGTATACTGATCCAGGTGGATATCAGTGGCCACCCACCTTTTCCAACTCGCTCAAAACAGTTTTTTGGCAATTTGCTATTTTTAGTAGTTTGTAACTTCCAGGGCCATTTTGAGGGCATAAATGAAGTTTTTTTTGAGATTGATTGTTAGGAACCTAACCCCTCACATAGGTAGAACAATGTACTCCAATGTAATAAAGGTCAATATTAATAAGGCCTTGCAATAAAGTAGAATAAGTCGAATGTAAGAAGACCTAATAGAAGCTTTCGCTTCTAGAAGGATCTTCCTCTAGATGGTTCTATTGATAGACATATTTAGTATAAATAGGAGCCGAGGGTATGAGAACCCTAGCTTGGATATTATTGTAATATAGCTCTGCTCAACTGGAGTTTTCCCCCTTGAATAGGCCCGTGAACATTGCTCTCCGAATCAAGGTGCTCTCTCTGGTGTTATTTTGATATCATTTCTGTGTTATTGTGGTGATTGTTCTGGTTATATTGTTGTTCATCTACCATTTCTAGCATTTTATTTCTGTTCTGCATACTTTTTATATCTGGCATATTACAAGTGGTATCAAAGCACTTTCCTCGATAGAAATTGTGCGTTAATATTTTTTTAGGGTATAGACGTATTCCAACATCTTTAAGCCACAAAGATCTGTCATTACGCGCATAAACCCATGGTTGAGGGATTCATACACGCAGGAAATACAAGTGGCACTTAAGCGCACATCTATTGGCCACCCTTGTAACCCCTGTTGGTACCCCTTCAAGTGGTAGCGCATCAAAGAACACCTATATACGGATTGCCTAGATTTCCTGAAGTCCTCTTTAGATAAACCGATCGACCACCTGACTACTATAGGGACACCAAGAAAAACACTCGAGAAGATATTCTCTAGTACCTTGGTAGTCATGTAGTACGACTAAGGGAACGATCTAACCTCCTTAGTTAGTGCCCTGAGATATTGGGCCAAGTACTGTTGTTGGACCTCACACGTATATCAGAGAGCTATAGCACAGGGAAAACCCTTGTCTGTAGAACCCTTGAATACCTAACCCTTGGGGACGAAAACAAAAACATTAAAACAGACAAGATCTATTTCCACACAACTATGTTCGGGTTACCAAATCACTACACATTTCTTCCTGGTTAAGCATTTTGGCATTTCATCACTGCAGTATTCTTCAGACCAGAGTATAACTCCGCAGGTGTAAAAAAAAAGTCTTTAAATTTTTGCACCATTATTTGAGACCTATTCCATTGGATTTATCTCTTCGCCCTTATCACATTCATACATATCATTTTTCAGAAAATTGTTTTACCCCACCTTCCCTTTTTCGGTTCCCTCATCATCATGGCACATACCCATAGCCAAGACTTGGAAGCTCACTTCAATACCCTGCAATATATATTCACAGAGACCCAACAAGAAGTGAAACAACTAAGTGCCAATGTTGTCGCCATCAATACCACCATGCAGTCCTCCATCGTCTCCTCAATCGAGGAAATCAAACAAGGCATGACTATCCAGCTTGAATCTGTCATCTTGATGATCTGCACCAAGCTGCATATCCCTGCAGATAACCCTTTATCTGACCCACCTCCACATACCAAAGCTGAAACTTCCTTTCATTCCCATAATTTTCAGCCTCATCACTTTCAGTGTGACCTACGCCTTCCATGGGTGGATGTGACCAAATTTGATGGATCGGATCCCACTGGTTGGGTAACCCAAATGGAACATTATTTTTCTTTATATGGCATTACAGATGACTTGGCCAAACTCTGGTATGGTGTTCTCCATATAGATCAAGAACGTTGGCAATGGTGTAAATGGAGAAAAACTTCTCGTCAAGGGTATATTGCTTGGACACACTTTGTGGCAGAGATTTATGAACACTTTGACACTGACACCAACCATTTAGGCCATTTGAAAAATTTGAAAAAATCAAGAACAATGGAAGACTTTATAGTTTCCCTTGAGTGAGTGGATTTTCAGACAAAGGGAATGTCTAATTCCTTTTTCCGAGAATGTTTTATTAGTGGCCTCAAGGATGATATTCATGCCCATGCCCTCATGGCTCGGCCTCAGAGTTGGGTGGAGGCTACTAAAAGAGATAAAGAAGCACAACAGGTTGTATCTTCTCAAAACCAAAAACCCTCATTTATTCCTCGCACTAAACTAGTAAATCGCACTACTCCCTCTTCTCCACTAAAGATCCAAAAATTGACCAGGGATGAAATGGTTGAACGCCAACTCAAAGGCCTTTGTTATAATTGTGATGACAAATATTTTCCAGGACACAAGTGTAAGGAACAAAAGATTTTTATGGCCATCTCGGAGGATATTTTGGAATAGGATGTTGAAACTCCCCTTGTTTCTGAGTCACTTGAAACCACTGACATAAACCCCCCCCTCAGACCCTCCCAAAGTAGAACCGGTCATTTCCCTAAATTCTCTCAATGGCTTCTCTACTCCCCAAACCCTCAAGTTAATAGGTTACATCAAGAATCATAAGGTCATCATTCTTGTTGATAGTGGAAGCACCCATAATTTTAGTCATCACCACATTTCCCAAGAAACTCATTTCTATATCCATGTAGACAATAATTTCCAAATCATGATTTCCAATGGCGGGTCCATGAAATGTGGAGGGCATTGTGAAAATATGCGTCTCCAGATTGGTGACTACCACCTGAAATATCATATGTTTTCTATCGACATGGGTGGTTGTGACATTCTGTTAGGTGCAGACTGGCTAAGGACTTTGGGTCCCATTCTCATGGATTTCTAGGAATTAAGCATGCAATTTGACCAAGAGGGCTAAAAATATAAGTTCCAAGGCATCACCGCTAGTTCAACTAAGATCATTAGTTCCCATCACATGGAAAATCTGCTAAAAAAGGGTCATTATGGCGTTATTTCCCAACTCCATGCCATACAGGAAACTGAGACACCCTATGTTCCGCAAGACCTCCAATCCATCCTCTCTAAACATCAGTTGGTATTTTCCACTCCCCATGGACTCTCTCCTTCCCATGGTGTTCATGATCATTCCATTCCCCTTATACCAAGAATCCTTCCTCCCAATATCTGTCCCTATCATCACCCCTTTTCCCAAAAAACTGAAATTGAGAAACTGGTTCAAGAACTACTTAACGCAGGTGTTATCCTCCCTAGTATGAGCCCCTACTCTTTTCCCATGGCCATGGTCTTGAAGAAATAAGGTTCCTGGCACATGTGTCCTGACTTATGCACCCTCAACAAAATCACCATTAAAGACAAATTTCCCATTCCTGTCATTGATGACCTCTTGGATGAATTAAGTGGCACCCAGTTCTTTACTAAACTTGATCTTCGTTTTGGCTACCACTAGATCCATATGAAAGAGGCAGACATTCCTAAGACTTCCTTTAGAATTCATGAGGGCCACTATGAGTTTTTGGTCATGCCCTTTGGCTTGTGTAATGCCCCCTCCACCTTCCAAAGCCTCATGAATCATGTCTTTCACCCTTTTCTCCGTCATTTTGTCGTAGTTTTCTTTGATGATATCCTCATCTATAGAAAAACCTAGAAATACCATCTTGCTCATGTGGATTGGGTTCTCCATCTACTCTCTTAGCACCAACTTTTCCTGAAACAATCTAAATTTGATTTTGGCACCTCGTAAGTCGAGTACTTGGGTCATCTTGTTGGCAAGAACAACGTGAGGGTGGATCCTAAAAATATTGAAGCTATGCAAGACTGGCCTCACCCAAAGACTCGCAAAATATTGTGAGGATTTCTGGGCTTAACGAGTTATTATCACAAGTTTGTGAATAATTATGGAAAGATTGTGGCACCTCTCACCACTCTCCTTAAAAATAATTCTTTCACTTGGACTCCAACAGCTGCTCAGGATTTTCAAAACTTGAATATGGCCATGTGCACCACTCTAGTTTTGGCCCTTCCTGATTTCACAAAGACCTTTGTCCTGGAATGTGATGCTTCAGGGAAAGATATTGGTGTTATCCTTATGAAAGAGAGTCGGCCTTTGGCATTTACCATCAAACAACTGTCTGAATGAAATTTGGGAAAATCAATCTATAAAAAGGAAATGTTGGCTATTCTTCATGCCGTTGATTTGTGGCGCCCTTATCTATTGGGGATATTTTTCCAAATTAAGACAGATCATCAAAGCCTCAAGTATTTTCTGGAACAACACATTTCCTCCCTAGAGAAAAACAAATGGGTGACTAATCTCTTTGGATATGATTATGAGATCATTTACAAGAAAGGCAAAGACAATTTGGTTGTGGATGCACTTTCTCGAGAATATGAAGATGACGTCTCCCTTTTTTCTCTCTCCTTCATTGTACCAGATTGGCTCCAAGTTGTTTTCCAGGAATGGCTACATGATCCCAAAAGTTTGCATCTAATACAACAATTGCAATCCAATTCTCTAGTTTATCCAGGGTACTCTTGCCTCCATGATAAGATTCGATACAAACGTCATTTGTATTTAAGTAAACAATCAAAACTAAAATCCACGGTTCTTTCTGAGTTTCATGCTACACCCACAACTCGACACTCTGGGTTCACCAAAACCTATGACAGGGTCAAATGTTCTTTTTTCTAGKATGATATGAAACAATACATTCATATTTTTATGGCCAAATGTGATGTGTGTCAATGCAACAAGGGAGAAATAGTCAAATCTCCTGGCACACTACAACTGCTTCCGATTCCACCTGCTATTTGGAGGGATATCCCTATGGATTTTAYTACATGCTTACCTAAATCAGGCAATAAATCAGTCATCATGGTGGTAGTTTATTGCCTTTCCAAGTATGCTCATTTTTGTGCTCTTCAACACCCATTTACAGTATCCACAGTGGCTCAACTTTTCATGGATCAGGTATTAAAGCTTCATGGCATGCCGCATTCTATTGTTTCTAATCATGACCTAACTTTCACCAGCAATTTTTGGAAAGAACTATTCAAGCTACAAGGAACCCAATTGCATCTCAGTAAAGCTTATCATCCCCAGACGAACGGTCAAACTGAAGTTGTCAACAAGTGTTTGGAAACATATTTGAGGTGTTTTGCATCAGAAAAGAAAAATCAGTGGCCTCAATGGTTACCCCTAGTTGAATGGTGGTACAACACTTCGTATGATACAACTAGCCACATGAATCCTTTTGAAGAAGTATATGGAAAAAATCCACGGTCAGTCCTCTCATATTTACCAAGTGTCTCCAAGGTCCAGGTGGTTGAACAAACGCTTACAGTTCGAGAGGCTATTCTCCATACCCTCAAAGAGAATTTTTTCATGTCCCAGAATCACATGAAGCAACAAGCATATCAAGGTATATCTGAACGTCGTTTTGCAGAAGGGGATCAGGTGTTTCTTCGACTACAACCCTACAAGAAAACTTCCCTCAAGGTCGACCATTGTCAGAACCGGGTGCCCAAATTTTATGGTCCTTATACAGTTCTCAAGGATGTGGGACATGTGGCCTATCAGTTAGCTTTGTCAAGTCATTCTAAGCTACATCCTATTTTTCATGTTTCATGCTTAAAGAAGGTGATTGGAAATAAGTTCCAAACTCAAATCAACCTTCCCAAGTTGGACAAAGAAGGCTCCATTTGGCCACATCCACAAGCAGTTTTGGACCAACGTGAGCATCGCCTTTGTCAGTGAACCATTAAGGAAGTGTTAGTCCAATGGAAAGATACAACTCCAACAGATGCCACTTGGGAACCAACTACCATTCTGCAACAATTTCTACATCTCAAGCCTTGAGGACAAGGATGTTTTTAAGGGGGAGGACATGTTAGGGACCTAACCCCTCACATAGGTAGAACAATGTATTCCAATGTAATAAATTTCAATATTAATAAGGCCTTGCAATAAAGTAGAATAATTTGAATGTAAGAAGACCTAATAGAAGATTCCACTTCTTGAACGATCTTCCTCTAAATGGTTCTATTGATAGACATATTTATTATAAATAGGAGTCGAGGATATGAGAACCCTAGATTGGATATTATTGTAATAGAGCTCTGCTCGACTGGAGGTTGCCCCCTCGAAGAGGCCCGTGAACATTTCTCTCAGAATCAAAGTGCTCTCTCTGGTGTTATTTTGATATCATTTCCGTGTTATTGTGGTGATTTGTCTGGTTATATTGTTGTTCATCTTCCATTTCTAGAATTTTATTTCTGTTCTGCATACTTTTTATATCTGGCATATTACATAGAGATTCTCAATGATAGACAAACGATCTAATTGAGCCCCCAAAATGAATCTCCTTGAGGATACCTTTCAAACGATCTATCCTGTGCCCCAAATGGATATCGTATGCCAAAGTTACGCCCCCGAGAAGTTGATACACCAAACTACCCAAAACAAGGTCCACAAAACTGTTGGATTTTCATCTTCTGGGGTTAGGGTTTTGAATTTTATTTATGAAAAAAAGGCCTTTGGAGCCTCATTGTAAAATGATATTCTCATGGATGCGAGTAGCCATCACATTTATTCTCAGAGATAAGATGCCACCATTCTATCATGTCTTTCAATCTATATTTTTACAATCTTTGTACATTTTCGCTCTTTAATAGAAAATTGTGTACTACTGTATCTCTGTATTTATGGTTTCATCTCTGATATATTACTATTATATTATTGGATACTTGAGATATCTCTATACATTGCTTTATTATATCTCTTATCTCATTTCGAGCCAAAAATAATCCGGATCGTATACCCAAACAAAAAAAAATAGAATGATAGAGGTTAAGCATGGGGGTAAACATGGCCCAAGATATAGAGGCTAGATTCTATCAGGAATGACACATGCCATCAACATAACTAATGTAGTAGGAGGATAGGGAGTCCATCTAAAATGTGAAGGAGTATAACATGAGATGTGGTGGGCCTTGGAATAACAACAAGAATGTTACTTCCTTAGCCTTTTACTTTAATTATCAACCCCAAGCTCGTACAAACTTTAGAGGTGTTATGAAAAGTATATGCAAAGTGCACTATAAATCTATTCGATGATTAGTGTTGACAACATTATAGGTCTATTTTTTATTAAGGGAACTAAATAAAATGAGAATAAACATGATTACAACATGTTGAAGGCAAACTGAACTAATTGCATGAATGAAACTCAATCTAGTTGCATTAATTAAAGCCACAACATACTGAAAAGAAACTAATATTATTGCAAGAAAGAAGTTTAGTCTAGTGGCATAGTTGAAATATCACACCTGGATGGAAAATAAACAAATCTAATTGTAGGAAACAAAGGTTAATATAATTGCATGAATATTGATTCCTAACCATTTATTAAATATCACAACCCATTCTCATCCTATTAACATTTTTTACTATCATAAAATGATATGAAATAAGTATAAAAAAGATTCAATCCAAATTTTTCTATAGGAACTATAATAATTCTACAAGAAATTCTACAGGATGGTCATAAGAGGCCTAAAAATCCTATTAAATTCTTCTAAACTATTTTTAAAACAAAATGATGATGCAATAAGGTGTAGATGAGGTTCATAGCCCTAAAAAGATTCTCATAAGCATTTCAATGAATTTGAAACCTCTTCTATAGGAATCAAGATGAACATTGCAAGTTATTAGCAGCTTAAGTATGGAAATATTCAATTCTTTGTTTTTCCTCCCTTTATCCTTCCCATTGGAGGTCTATTTATACAACTAGAACTCAACCTTGTTCTTGAATTAAGGAGGGAATATGGGGCATCCTTTCCTCCTTCAA
Organism: Picea sitchensis; assembly: GCA_010110895.2. Taxonomy (NCBI): domain Eukaryota; kingdom Viridiplantae; phylum Streptophyta; class Pinopsida; order Pinales; family Pinaceae; genus Picea; species Picea sitchensis. The sequence goes on from SNQJ01S0042860.1 coordinate 121,876, forward strand.
TATCTTGGCTATCCTTTGTTTATTTCAAGTTTGAGTCTGTATATAGTGGCCTTTAATGTACTGGTAGAAAATTTGGAGGTAGGTAGGGACAAGATCCTTGATTCTCTCGTTGTGTTGGATCTTCCACTTTCATGAATAGTTCAGCCTGCTAAAATTTGTGCTACACATACACTTTGATCATGGATATTAAAAAAAAATATTACCATTACTAATTAAATCTAAGTCTAAAAAATATTCATTAGATAACTTGCAAAATGTCCATAGTTATTATTAGACATGGTAAATTACAACAGGTTTTTAGGTACATAATGATAAAAATTATAACTATGATAGCCCCTTCATATAGGAAACATTGGGTCCCATCATATCCCCCAACTGAAATATTTGTACACCCTTGTGCAACAAAATTTGACCGTCTTTCAATTACTAATGTTCTTATTGCTCACTATGTCCCTTTCCAATGTCTAGTTGTTGCTCATTGTGCCTATGTCTAATGTCCTAGGATATGTATATGGTAATATCTTGTTGTTCATAATAACCTTCGGGTCTGTCTGTTTCTTCCCACTCTTTCTTTCCCTTGTGTCTATTTATATCAGCTAAAGGTGAAATTGGAAGGAGGAGAGGGGGATTCATCCTTAACCCAATCCACTGGGTGTTAAGTTTTCTCATTATTTATTTATACGAAGGGGTTGTGAGAAATGAAACTTGTAAATAATTTGAGGAATGAGGTTATTTTATTTAGAGGTCATGAGGCACCATCTCCTATGGTAGGATTCTGCTACTTCTTCTCCCAAGAGCTGTTCGATGTGTCTATTATTGTTTATTATGCATTAATGGATGTCAATGTTATATGATGCAATAACATATTAATGATGAACTTATAAAGAATGTTGAATAAGTTAAAGGAATATACATTGTGGTTAAAAATGAATAATAAGTGGTATAAATTGCTCATTAGTGATTCACCCCCCCTCTTAGTAATCCAACAATTGGAATCAAAGTAGGTTCCTTCAAGAGACAGTTTAACCACCGGAAGGAGATCATGGAATTTATTGAGACTAGAGTACCAATGTTTGATGGTCAGAGTGGTCTAAAGTATGAGATGTGGAGCATACGAACAAGAACCTTTTTAGAGGCACATGGATATGATATTTGGTATTCAGTTGTAACAATATATAATTCTACAAATAAAGAAAAGACTACAACCAATAAGGAATTGAAGAATAATAAYAAAATAACAATGGATTTCATCTAGGAAGGATTACCTGATCTGGTAAGAGAAAATTTTGGAAAGTTTTCATAAGATAAATAACTTTGGGATAAGCTACATTATATCTATTTTTATCCCATCATAGAATCAGAGTTTTCTAAAGAGAAATAAATATGCTCATCATGTAAGATAGGTTCAGAAGAAGAAGAGTGTGGAGTGACTGAAGCCAATATAGGTGAGTTATTTTTCTTTAATAGTGAAGAGTGCATAGATATTGAAATTGAATGCTCATATTTGAATATTAGTAATGAGATAGAAAAGCCAAATAAAATAGAATAAAATCATGAATCAAAATTGATCATAGCTTTAGATGAACTAAATGAATAAAGAGAAGAAAGTATGTCACTCAAGAAATAATTGAAGAATCAAAAGGAAAGTGTTCAAATTTTTGAACATGCCCATCATGCCATCAAGAGATTAAGAGCTCAGATAAAATAATCTAGAAGGGTTCAAGAAAATATAGAAGATCAAAATCATTGTTTGGAAGACAAAACAACAGAACAAAAGGAAGAAGCCGAAAAGAGAGAGAAGATACTGGTAGATCATCTCAAAGAAAGAACTAACAATTTAAATTAGCTTGAAGCACATTTCAATCAACAAGAAATAAAACTTGAAGATGAAATAATAAAACTAAATATTCAACTTGAATAAGAAAAGAGAACAGAAGAAGTCATGAGGAATCAGATGTTGAAGAAGGAAGAAGAGGTAGAGAAGCTTGAAGAAGAAGTTGTTATGTTAAGGGTAGAAGTTGTCAAGATCAACAAAAACATTGAAGAAGCATCCACATCATCAATAAACATATTTGAAGAGAAATGTCACAGGTCATCGGAGTGGAAAAATGAGAGAAGCTTAAGATTTATGCAGAAGTCATCAAAGGTTCCATAAAGAAGGATGAATACAAGACCTTAAAGAAGAATATTCCAAAAGGATAGAAGACTCAAGAAGAAGAGTACATAAGAGATGGATATCAAAGAATACATTTAGAAAACCAAGAAGCTTCACTCATAATGGAGTCAATAGAAGAGAAGATATTGATCAACCAAAGCATGATTTCAGAAGGACTACAACACAAAGAAGATCATCCACTCCCAGGTATGTAAATTTATTTTATGGCCATTTTTTTTATTGTACTAACTTTGGACATAAGGTTGCATATTGGAGAGCTTATGGAAGAAATGATCAAGAAATAAATGCTTATGTGGCCCCACATAGCATTGAATGTTAAAAATGTCATAACTATGGACACATTTCTCATGATTGTAGAATCATACTTCCTTGAAAGAGAACATTGATATTAGATATAAGAAAGTATGGAAAGGAAAATAAGAAGAATAGGTGAACAAAGACTAGGTCCCATAGATCACAAGATTGGAAATAATACGAGATGAAGACAAATATTCAAAGAAAAAGGAAGATGTCAGATATATAAATGTTTGGAGAATAAATGAAAGAAAATAAGAGTACGTAAATAAGGAACAAGTTCAAGAGATTGTAATTTTGGGAATTGTAGTGCAAGATGAATCCACAAAAAGAAATAAATAAGTCAGAGTTCATAAATATGTTTAGTCTACCAATGATGGTGATGAATCTGCATATGAGAGAATATTTTTCTAAGCCATCCAACTTGGAGACTCCTAGATAATATGAATATTAGATAGGGGGAGTCTATGCAGTAGCTAATACAGATCAAAGAATGATCTTTTGAGCAACTTATAGAGTTCAAGTAGACATACTCAGAGAAGTTAGTTAGCAAAAGTTTGGTATGATAGATTGATTAGTTGATAAAATTACATAGGAATAAATATATGATTCTATTCATACAAAGATATATTCATCACAGGTTATTCTAGATTTAGGATTACAGATAGAGAAGATTAGTGGACACATTTGAAATTTGATGATAGTTGCAACAATGAATAGTTCATAATAGCACAATGACATATGGGTCAAAATTATGGACAATTGAGTAGCAGAGTCATAGACAATATGGAAAGAGATGGATTTCTAAGAACACTTAGTAGGTTTGGACAGATATATGAAAGGGGATGAGAGAATGGATTCAAAGATTGGTTTATAGATTGGTTAAGAGATAAAGGAACATTATCATAATAAATGATAATGACACAGGAATATTTGAATTCTTATTCTTGAATTTTTTTCATATATGTCAATTTATTACACCAGGAAGAACCGATGGACAATAACTCCAAAAGGTAACAGGTATAGGAAAAATTATATTATTCTACACATCTTGCAGATAATTCAAAGGAAGAGATTCAGATGCATGGGGAGAGAGTTATAGTTTTGGAGAGAGCACAAAGGCATGATTCTAGGGGAGTGATGGTGACAGGGGGAGCATGAGCATCATGACAGTATTGCATCAGAGTGATACCCTTTTTCAAAGAGGGAGACTCTTAAAATGTATGGAGAGAGCGTAATCAGAGGCTTAGAAACACAGAGAAAGATCAAATAAATCTAGATAAGGGGAGAATCCTAAAGGATAATGCAGACAATGGGAGTATCCTTAAGAAAAGTTTATTCAAGAGGGATAATCCCCAAGGAGAGATACCCTTTGCCATTGGTGTCAAAGGGGGAGAGATAGAAACATTTATGAGGATTATGAGTATGAATTTTATCATGATTAAGTGTTTCCATCAATTTTGATGTTGCCATCAATTCCAAAGGGGGATATTGTTAGACAGTTGGTTTATATTGATGCATTGTTTGTTTGGATTGTTGGTTTTCATTGATCTCAAACTTTGGAGAGTGATATTGTATATTGATGTCAACCATTAGATATTGATGTGAACCCTTGAGTATGTTAGGTATCTCTAGAGGTATGGGTAAGGAACCCAATTTTGGTTGAGGTATAAAGGTATGAATATTAGTGTATTGAAGGTAATACTATTCTATATGGATATTACATGTCATGCCATTTCCGATGATATGTGGAACGTCAAATAAATCCTCACGATTAGAGAGTTATGGCCATGTGAAGTTGTAGAGACCTCATGAGTTATATAGAAACCCCTAGAAGGTTAAAGAAGTCAATTAATTTAGAAGCTCCTAKAAGAAATGTACTAGTCAAATTGATGGTAACTAGGAGTTAATAATGGGCAAAGTTGTTGCATTAAGAAAATAATCAAAGTTGTGAGTTTGTTAATTATGGTAAAGTGGTTGCAAAGAGAAATTATTTAAATAATAAAGTGATTGCAACAAGAAGTGGTAATTTTACTATTTATGGATAAGTCAAAGTGGTTGCAAAATAAATTGATTAAATAATAAAGTTAGTTGCAACTAAAACTGCAGAACTTACTATTTGTGGATAAAGTGGTTGTAAGTGGACAAGTGGTTAGAAGTGGGTTATCCCTAAAAGCAGGAAGTTTGGTAAAGTGAGTTAGAAGATAACCCCTTGAGGAAGTTACTTGGAAAGTATAAATAAGAGAGCAAGGGTCTCCTATTTGCACCTATTTTGAATATAATTTAATATCCGTTTGTGAAATGTTATTTGGAAGCTAGCATTGATAGATCAAATTTGTGACAAAAAAAATCACGGAAGGAAATTCACGGCAGAAAAATCGTGGCAGAAAAATCACAGCTACAGAATCGTGGAAACAAAATCATGGAAGAAAAATTACAGCATCAAAACCATGGCAAAAAACCTGCAGAAGAAGAATCACGACCAGAGAATCAAAATTGTGGCAACAAAAATCAAAGCTACAAAAAAAGATTCATAATAGATGCACAACTACAAGAAGAAAAGGTATGGTTTTCATATGTCTAGTGTTGAATCTAGGAATCTGGTTGAGGGTTTTCCTTGTAAATCTATTGGATGTTGTCTTGGAAGTTTAGGGCTTGTTGTAGAATGGTTTTTAGGCAGATCTATTGAAGTATATTGTTGGTGCATGTTTGAGTCTTATTGGTATATCTTATGGTACATTGTGAGAGGATTTTTTTAGTGGTCCTTATATATGATTGGTACACACTTGAGGGTACATAAAAATGAGGTTTTGGCACATGATTTGATGTGAGGTTTTATGGTATTTGGTTATGGATGTTGTAATGTATTTCTAGAGAACTTTTGATGGTTATGTTGGTATATGTCTTTGGTATATGATTGAGATACATGTTGGGACAAATAGTTGATGAGTGGCACATACATGAAGTGTATGGTATGGTGATTTTGGTACATCTTGATGCATCATAGTTTGATCTATAGTTGATGTGTGATTGGTACATATTTGTTACATTCTTAGAGAAACTTTCTAGTAGTATTGTTGGCACATGGTTTATGGATGATGTGGAATATATGACTTGGTATACTTTTAGAAGAACATATCAATTGTGATACATCTTATTGATGTTTTTAAGTACTCTTGGTTGATGCACATCTTGGTGATATTGTGCATATGGTTGAGAGTTGTCCCGGTGATTGATCTTGGTGAATAGATTTGATTGGTTGATGATATTGAAGAGACAATTTGATTTGATAGGTTGTTGTGACAGGTTGTGTTGTGCATAGTTGATTCACTTGTGTTGGTACAGGTTTTTACAAGTTCTTACAGGTTCTTTGGTGCAGGTTGATTGGTACAGGTTGTTGGTACATGTTGTTACATGTTTCTTGGTGTAGGTTGTTAGTACAGGTTGACAATGGAAGTGTTTGATTCAGTGACAGGTTGTCTACATTTGGAATTTATATTTCAAGTTGTTTGGATGGGTTAAATAAAGTGGGTTGTAGCCTCCTTCTACTTGGTGCCAAAAAATAAGGGAGTTGGAGCATCCTTTAGGTTGGATCTTTAGAACTAGGTGCTTGTAGCCACCTTTTGTTTGTATCTGGAGAACATAGGGGGTTAATTTTGATAGATTTGGTTGGTTTTCATTGATTTCAACCCTTGAAGAAAGTTCGGTAGAAAATTCTTGTAGCACAAAGGTTTGGGTAATGGACCCAAGTTGTTTTTATGGAAAATGGTATTAGTTTGAATATATTTGAAGGTAAGACTATTCTGGATGGATAGTACATTTCATGCCATTTCCATTGGTATGTGTAATGTCACATAACTCCTCACGGTTAGAGAGTTATGGCCATCTAAAGTTGGAGAACCCTCATGAGTCATCTAGAATCCCCAAAAGGTCAAAGTAGTCAAAGTGGTTGAAAAGAAGAAATTATTTAAATAATAAAGTGAAGTGATGAGTGTACTTTAATTCAAAGTGGATACAAAAGAAATTGTTTATATAATAAAGTTAATGGAGAAATTACTAAGTCGACAAGTGGTTGGAAGTGGGTTAGCCCTAAAATAAGGAAAGTGGTTTAAGATATTTTAGAAGATAAATAATAAAGTGAAGTGATGAGTGTACTATAAGTCAAAGTGGATAAAAAAGAAATGATTTAAATAATAAAGTTAATTAAGAAATAAATAAGTGGAAAAGTGGTTAGAAGTGGGTTAACCCTAAAACAAGGAAAGTGGGTTAAGATGGATAAAAGGTAACCCCTTGAGGAAGCTACATGAAAGTATAAATAAGAGGCAAGTCTCTCTCATTTTTATCACACTTCAGCATATTGAATATATACAAGCGACTGAGGTAACCAAAGGATATCTAAGCTGAATTTCAGAGGGAAGGTGTAGTAAAGAAGGCTGAAATTCAAGGGAGGATAAATTCTTTTGATGATGCTTTCTAAGGTATGTTATTTATAGGTCATCTCACCATTTTGTAAATAACTTTTTTTCTAGAATGATTCATACCATGAAATTGGGAGGATGTTGAGGAAACATATCCAAGTAGATGTGATAAAAATTTCATGTTGTGGGTCGTTTTATTTTTAGACTTACACTCCGTGGAAAATAGGGTTTGTGGCTAGTCCCGAAACTAGTCTAAAACATGTGTTTCGGGTAAAAACATCATAACTTCTTCATAATAGATCCAAATTCATTAAGACAAACTTTATTGGTTAGAGACAAATCTTTAGTATTCTGTGTACAATTTTCATATCCATACAACAAATATTCCGTGCGGGGCACTCTCTACAAGTTCGCTCTCTAGAATAAGCCAAAATTCAATAATGTATGCCATTTTTTCTATAACTCTTTTTCTGAGAGGATCCAAGTAGTGAAACCTAGAGGAATTGCATAAAATACACTAAAGAACGTTGTGTACTATTTTAATATATTTATTCATTACAGGTACATAGATATGATTATTTCAAGTTATGGTTGTTGACTAATCCAAAATTAGTCATGTGATACTAAAGTAAAGTTTGATGAAAATGCTAGTATCTTGTTGTTAAAGTTAAGTAAGATTTGCAGGTATGTGATCATATACACCATGTCTATTACAGAGTTACAAATCAGATTTGGATGATGAAATTGATGAGGGATTTTAGTTGAGGTACATGTTGGGTACATGGTTGAGTCAAGTAGTTGATGAGTTGGCACAGACATGAGGTGTATAGTTGATGATGTTGGAACATATTGATGAGTCATAGTTTATGTGTATTTGATGCATGATTGGTACATATTTGGTGCATGGTTGATTCACTCGTTGATGGTACAGGTTGAGGTATAGGTTGGTGCATGGTTGATGCACTTGTTTATGTTACAGGTTGATTATAGGTTATTTTGACAGGTTATTTGTACAGGTTTGGTGCATGTTTGATGAATTTGTTTATGGTAAAGTTTGACGTACAAGGTGATGTATGGTACATGTTGGAACATGTTATTGTTACAATTTGTTACAGGTTGATTACAGGTTGATTGATACAGGTTTACAATAGTCTTTCTCACAGTGATAGTGTGACATTGGTTCCATCATTTTACTTCTACGATAGGGTGGTTGGTCGAGGTAAGGACAGGTGGTTGTAGCTAGAGAACATAGGAGTTTGTAGCCTCCTTTTAGTTGTAGCAAGAGAATTGGGGAGTTGAAGATTCCCTCAGATTGTAGCCTAAGAAACTAGGGGGTTGGAGCCTTCTTCAAGTTGCAACTAGAAAACAAAGGAAGTTGGTGCTTCCAATGAATGTAATTCTTAAAGACATATAAGAAAAATTATTCCGTGGTTTTCTCCCGATTTTTGTTTCCATGTAAAAACACTGGTGTGTTGTGTATGTGTATGATTGTTCATTTGTTCATTGTTTATTTACTATGAAACTATTGGATGATAATGCTACATTGATATAACACTTGTATTTTATTGTTAAAACAGATTAAATTGCTCTATTACTAATTCACCCCTCCCTCTCAGTAATCCAACAATTGGGATCAGAGCAAGTTCCTCCAGGAAACAGTTTAACCACTGGAAGGAGATCATGAATTATTGTGAGAATGGAGTACCATTTGTTTAATGGTCAGAATGGTTTAAAGTATGAGTTATGGAGTGGAAGGACAAAAGCATTTTTACAGGCACAGTGGTATTATATTTGGCTATCAGTTGTTACAGGATATGATAGTTCAAAAAGGGAAAATACTGCAGCCAAGAAGGAATTGAAGAAGAATAACAAAATAGAAATGGATTTCATATGGGAAGGGTTACCTAATCCAGTAAGAGAAAAGGTTGGTAAATGTTCACCGGCTAAAGAACTTTGGGATAAGTTACATGACATATATTCTTCACCCATCACAGATTCATAAAATTACAAAGAATATGCAGATACAGATAAAGAATAATTATGTTCACCATGTCAAACAGATTCAGAAGATGAAGAGTACATAATCGCTAGAGATATGTTATTTTTATTTAATTGTGAAAAACACAGACATATTGAAATAGAATTCCATGAAGGAAATGAGACAGAAAAACTAATTGAAAATGAAGACAATTATGAAGGAGAATAGATTAGTCCTTTAGATGAACTAAGAGAAGAAAACAAGTCACTCAAGAAAGAATTGATGAAACAAAAGAAAAGTGTTCACATTTTTTAAGAAGCACAATAAGTCATCGAGAACTTAAGAACTCAGCTAGAAGAAGCAAGAAAGATCAAAGAAAATCTTGAGTATCAAAAGAATTATTTGGAAGCCAACATAGCATCACAGAAGGAAGAAGAAAAAATGAGAGAGAAGGTATTGACAGATCATCTTAAGGAAAGAACTAATGATCTAAACCAGCTTGAGGTAGAGTTTGGTCAAGAAGAGAAAGGACTTGAAGAAGAAATAATCACATTAAAAATTCATCTTGAAGAAGCAAAAAGAACATAAGAAGTCATGAAGTCTCAAGTAATGAAGAAAGAAGAAGAGGTTAATAAGGTTGAAGAAGAAGTTTTCACACTGAGAATTAAAATCATCAAGCTCAACAAGAATTTTGAAGAGACAGAAACATCCACGTCAATTATAGAGAATGAAGAGAAGCATTCTAGGTTGCTGGAAAAGAAGAATGAAGAAAATAGAAAGAGTTATGCAAAAGTACTCAAAGGAAGGAATCATGGTCAACCA
>SNQJ01S0042861.1:14643-30186 GCA_010110895.2 Picea sitchensis
GTCGGTTTTCACCCCTTTTGTTTCCACATCTCCTCTTACTATCAACCTGCTAACATACCACACCAAACTAAGTGCATTCTAAAACTAATCAAGACAACTATCTAACTTACCTTTTAAACAACTCCTCGGCAACGGCGCCAAAAATGTCAGGCTGTGATATTAAAGATTTAAATGACCTGAAACACTAAATTGTCAAACCAGGGTTGGTAAACTTTGAGATGCTACACTGTATGTGTGGGTAAGGCTCTAATCCCTATCTGAATGCTATCCTTAGAAGAAAACACAAACTCATTCTTAAAAACTGAATCCTAATGACTATCCTGAAACTGATCATCTCCTATTTAATTCATCAACGGAAAACAGTCCTATGCCTAAGTGTAGATGCTTCTATTTCTATTTTGATGCAACTGCACAAGACTATATAACACTATCTTTAATCATCTATCAAAACCATTTCTATTTAAGCCATGGCAGAAAAGGTATTTCCTACAATGCATTTAATCTACACATCGAAAATAAATCTAAATCTGTTTACAGGAAAACAAAGGAATATCCTACTTACCCTACTGGTACCGGAAGCTTCCTCTAAGTTAATTTCAACCTAACTATCTAACAAAACAGAGTGGTCTCACTATCTAACAAGGCAAAGTACTTCAAACTCTAATGTTATGGTCAGATTGAAAACTGGAATCAAAACAGATCTANGTAGTAGATATTTAATAAGCTGGAAATGATACAGTTCAAGAATAAGAAATCAATAATCTGAATAGTTAATTCCAAAACTCAATAAACTAACATGCATGCAATTACTACGATACGGAAATAAACTAAATTCAATGCAGAGAACAGCAGCACCTTGAACCTATTTGGCGGGCCCAACCAAAGGGTACAAACGCCGAAAGGAAGAACCAAAACTAACTATATCATTCTACGCAACCACTGTGTATCCTTCATACTCCATATACTCAAAGAAAATAGCTCAAATCATATGATAGTGAAATAACATAACGCACAGCAGTTTGTATTCAGAAATGTGTGTTCATGTCATAACATAACATAACCCAACCGTCGCTTAGGAGTGGTCCTCTGGTCATATATAGATCCTACTCCATAACAGTCTAAAGCAAAAATACATTCATTCCAACGGATCCCAGGTCCGAAAATAGCTTGAAATCAAGTTTAAAACGGTCTTCACATCTTCGTGACACGTAGTGTCACGAAGTGTGAATCATAAAATACTAACGACTCAGTTCTATCATTCTGCCTTCAATCATCATATGAGCGATGACTCCATCTGTCATGTATTTTTCACTGTCTCCCATTCTGGCCATAACGCGCGAATCTTGAGCAGCTTCGTTGGTATCTCCATGGGGTACAAGCTGGTACCTGGTACTGGCTAATCCTGTTCCAAAAATAGAAGTGGTACCTAACCCAAGCCACGTTAGTTCCATTGTCAATTTAAAGCATCAAAATTCATAAAAAATAACTTGAAACGTAAAGATACCTTAAGTAGCCCCATTGAGTGGTAGGGAGATGTCAATTATGTCAAAACAAGGCCAAAAGTGGTGGTATTGGGTATATAAATGGAGGTCTTTGGAATATAATATAGGCAAAAACATGATCAAAACTGGAGACCAACACCACCTTTCCAGGTGCCTTCCACCACCTTTCTTCAGCCATCGTGGTCTCCTTTTCAGCACTTCCCCTCTCAGAAATCTTGTAATATACCTTGATAATATTATTTACATTCATTGACCTTTTTCATAAGGTCCATTCACATCATACATTCACATTTCTGAGTTTTCCATGGTTCTTGGCCAGTATAGTTATTTTTGCAAACTAGGGGAAACAGGGTGTTATACCTTTCTTTACCATTCCTTGCTTTTCCTTTCCTTTTCTTTCCATGCCATGCCTTTCCTTTCCATTCCATGCCTTACCTTGCCTTTCCATGCCTTGCCTTGAAATATGCCTTACCTTGCCTTGCCTCTCCTTTCCTTGTCATTCCTTACATTTTATTTCCATTCCTTACCTTTCCTTTCATTGCCTTCACTTTCCATGACATGCCTTTCCTTTCCTTCACTTTCCATGCCTTTCCATGCCTTCACTTGACATACCTTTTCATGCCATGCCTTCACTTTCCATGCCATGCCTTGCCTTGCCTTCACTTTCCATAACTTGCCATGCCTTCACTTGCAATGCCTTCACTTTATTTTCCTTCACTTTACATGCCTTGTCATGCCATGCCATGCCATTCCATGCCTTTCCTTGCCTTGCCATGCCTTGCCTTTCCTTGCATTTAGATGCATTTCCTTGCCATTCCTTTCCTTACATTGCCATGCCTTGCCTTGCCTTGCCATACATTGACTTGCCTTACCATGCCTTGCCTTTCCATTCCCTTATATGGATTTCATTTCCATGCCATGCCATGCCATGCCATGCCTTTACTTTAATTTCCATGCCTTCACTTACCTTACCTTCACTTTTCATACCTTGCCATGCCTTCACTTTCCTTTCCTTCACTTTCCATGCATTTCATTTCCTTCACTTTCCATGCCATTCCTTGCCTTTCCTTCACTTTCCATTTCTTTCCATGCTTAGCCTACGTAAAAAAATGTTTTAACTTGCCATTCCTTTCCATTCCTTTACTTGAAATATGCATTTCCTTGCCTTTCCTTCACGGTTCATCCATTCGATTCTCAGTTTGAGTTTTATCGCGAGTTACAACTCGCCTCCTCAAGCCATTCAGGGACATGTGGCCAATTTGGTCCAAGGGCATAAAATCCAAACCAAACAGCATAACAAAGTTATGTAAGCTCCCGCAAGTCTATTTTTCCAAGGTCCACATGAACACACTACCCACAATCACCCGACACAATGTTCTTGAAAATTGACTTCTTCTTTAGAAATTGCACTATTCCTCATTAAGCAAAACCTTGGTGTTGAAGATCCTCCAAACAATGGTTTTCCAGTCAACAAAATGATAGCAGAGGGGCCCCACTAGTTGAAACCTGGTGCTCCAAATCCAATGCAATCGACGGTTCATCCATCCAAGTCTTGGTTTGAATTTTATTGTGTGTTGCAACTCACCTCCACAATTCATTCAGGGACATGTGGCCAATTTGGCTCAGGGGCATAAAATCAAAACTGAGTATCATAAAAAAGTTTTGTAAGCTCCTGCAAGTTTTTCTGGCCAAGGCCCAGGTGACCACACTACCCATAATCGTCAGACACAATGTTCTTGAAAATCAACCTCTTGTTCATAAATTACACTATGTCTCATTGAGAAAATACCTAGTGCCAGAGATCCTCCAACAAACAGTTTTCTGGTCAATGAAATGATATCAGATGGGTTGCACTAGATGAAACCTAGTGCCTCATATCCAATGCAACTAACGGTTCATCCATCTGATTCTTGGTTTGTGTTTTATCGTGAGTTTCAACTCGCCTCCTCAAGCCATTTAGGGACATGAAAACACTTTGGTCTAGAGGAATAAAATCCAAACCAAGCATCATAACACATTTTTGTAATATTCCACACGTTCTTTTTTCCAAGGCCCACATGACTACACTACCCACAATTTCCCAACACAATGTTCTTGAAAATCAACCTCTGGTTTAGAATTTGCATATTTGTTGGTGTATATTTATACTTAGTATATTTCACTCATTTATAGGTCATTCCAATATTCGTAATCAAAAGAGTTGTTACATTATATGTGCCGAAAACAGGTAACTTATCTATGTATGTTGTATCTATCTCAATCAGGAAATAATTAATGACATAACACTCTATTTCTACAATATCTGAATGCTTCACACAACTTTAAACTCAAAAGATGAAACTGATAACAAAACTCTCAAACAAACACTCAATTGAAAAGGATCTTTCTTAGATGACAAGTCTATTCATTACAGGCTCATGAAATGGAGAGAACTTAGATCTTTCTTCTTGTAGCAATTGAAACAATAATCAACAATCCACTTTATTCACTCTTAGAATGAAATCAACCATAACTCTATTAATTCCAATAAAACCTTCTTTAATACAGGAAACACTCAATATGATTGAGAGACTTCATTATATGGAACATGACGGTGAGAGATGAAGTCTTGTGGTTGCTTTACCTACTAAGAACACCACACCTATCAATTCAAAACAATAACATTTTCTAGCTTAACAATCCCACACATCTATCAAACTCTTATCAATTAAATATAAATCTGTAGAAATGAAAATGGAATTATCTACTTTGTTCAATGTATAACCATTTACTCACATTGATTCAAAATCAAATAAATTTGGACTGTACTTAAAATGTATTTAACATCATTTACAAAAAACAATTATTAAGTATTCACACTCACACAATTGACTTACAATACAAAGACATGTATAGGGAGGTTTACCTTGATTGGGGCGGTGGGCCCTTTCCAAACCAACAAGGTACCTCTAAAGAAATTGCAGACTAAAACGATTTACTAATGCTCATGAATTGCAAAAAATGTCATTTGTATTCCTTCAATAGATCAAGCAAATCAGAAGTTCAATATTCAATTTACCATCATAACAATATACATTATCTAACTACTACTTTGTATCATCTACACAACATCCCTTATAAAGAAGGTGAGTCGTTATTAACAAGATCTAAAGATAATTACCAAATGGTTTTAAAATATTACAATTGGTAATTCATATCGAATCTCTAGGGATGGACTTCACCCTCATGACATGAAGTGCATGAGCGATGAAGTCTATCGTGATCTCAAAAACTACCTCAAGAGACTTCTATCCAAATAACTTCTTGGAATCACCACCAACATACGCATTCAACATGTAAATCCTATAGACAATGGTTTAGTACCAGATGAACACAGTGACGACTATGGGTATCGGACCAATGCAAATGCAGTACCAGAATAGGTGCAAGGTTGTTGGTACCAGATGAGGCATTGAGCTGGTGGTACTGGATGAGGTGTTGAACTGGTGGTACCGAATGAAATGTTGTGTTGGTACCGGAATAAACACTATGCAGGTAGTAATGAAAGAACCGTTGTGTTGGTACCAGAATAAATGTTGAGTGGGTAGTATCAGAAGAACCGTTGTTCTAGTACCAAAATAAACACTGAGCAGGTAGTACCGGAATAACTTTTGTAATGGTACAAGAATAGGCACTGAATGGGTAGTACCGGAATAGATGGAATAACGGAGTACTAGATTAGTGGAGTATCAGATCCTGCAATGTACCGAACCCTGCAGAGTATGGGATCAAGTGATTTTTTTAGTACTGACTAGAGCTACATAAGAGTCAAAGTAGTTAGGATCATAAATAATCAACCATTTAATCTAATTTAATCAAGAAAATCAAATGAATCATGCTTTAACATATGTTACCTTTCTATGCACATGAACAAGGTCACAAAGTAGATTTGTGGAGGAAATGGTCAATTATATACACATAGCATAGGTAAAATAGACTCAGATAGAGGATAATATAGGATACTAGCAATGTCAAAATGGAGACTCAACATTTCCCCCATGCCAAAGTTATTGCATGTCCTCAAGGAACAAAAACTAATACTCAAAATTTTGCAAAACTGAACCATTCCCCATCATTTATCTGGCTGTAGGATGTGGAGACTAGAATCTTTGCTCCTAAGTTCCTTCTTAATCACCCTAGTGTATTGGATCAAACTTAAAAAATTGTTGAGTTTAGCAGAGACCTATTCTTGTGCATCCTGTAACTTTAGGTTACATTCTTTCAATTGTGCTTTCTCTACTTTAATGTGCCTGTCCAACACTTGGTACTCTGTAACTTTGCATTTCAAATTCTCATTATGTTTTGTCAGCTTCCCAATTTTCAATATCAATTGTTGTTTGCTCAAAGAATTGTCAGGATCAGATGTGGTTGTTTGTTCAATCACCTCCTCTCGAGCTTCCTTCTCCTTTCTTAGACCTCTCAAGGTTTCTATCACCAACCCCTCGGTCTCACTAATAATAGCCCCATAGCCACTTTCCTTCTCTAGAGAAGTCATAATATCGATGGGCTCTTCTGGAAGAGAAGGCACATATTGAACTGTTATCTATTTGGCCATGATCCTGGTGGTTCTTCGTACAAGAAGTGAGACTTCCTCAAATTTTAGGACCGGGGTGGAAGTCTCCTAAAACATCTTCCTCTTCTTTATTTTAATAGAATTTGTAGGTCTGGAAACTTGTTTCTCTTGTGTTTATTTGATTTTCACCTTGGAGGACCGAAGTGTGGGTTTTGGAGTCTATCCTTGCTGAAAATTCCCTATTTCTACTCTAGAGGACTGAGGTGTAGGATCTGAGATTTGTTTCTTTTGATCCTTCCTTTTTTTAAGCTTCCCCTTACTTCCACTTGTCATCTTAGGATTTTCCTCCAACTCACTAATCGGTTCTTAAGGAGACACAATAGTTTCTTAAGGGGCCTTTTCCAACTCCTTCACCGATTCTTGAGGGAACTCAATAGTTGCCTCAAGGACGTCATGTGAAACTTCCTATTGATTTGTTTTCTTCCTATTTCGCCTCTCACTTTGTGGCAGTTGATCTTTAAGAGTCGGGGCTGGACTAGGTTCTTTAGACTAGGCAAGCTTCTCCTTCTTAAATGTAGTGGGATCCTCTAGGATTTGTTTTGCTAGAACACCTTTCTTTTGACCCTTTTTCCTGCTCTGAATGTTTAGTTCATGGGTATTTTCCAATTTTCTAGCTGTCTTTGGTGATAACTCAATGGTTTCTTTAGGAGAAATATTTGATCGTTCACCTTGCCCAAAGTCCTTCCTTTTTTGTCTCTTAGTTTTTGGAATCAAGGTTGGACTTATTTTTTTAGATTGGGAAGCTTTCTTATTTTTGGATGCAGTGGGCTCCTCCACAACATACTTATATTTCTCCAATCCATCAATAGGTTGGTATGAGATAGGTTTAGTAGTGGCTTGTTCACCCCCTAAATTCCTTTGTTTTTCTTTGACTTTCTACTGGACCCCTCACTATGTACTTCTGTCTCATGTTCTTCTATAGATTTGGACATTCCTTCCTGATAAAAATTCTGTTGGAGTAGTTGCTTCCAACTACTTCCTTATTTTCTCAAGGCATGGAAAACCAAAGGTTTCATTAGGCCATGGTGATGGAACCTAGTTTCAGGTTTCCTGGAGGTTGATTTAACTCCTCTCACCATTTTATTTAAACTCATCCATAGGAAGTGAGGAAAATCAATTTGTGGCCCTCCTTCAAAATGTGACAAAAGTTTCAAATGGTATAGGAAGGTTATTGCATACCTCCCCTCGCAGGTGAGAAATATCTGCAAACTAATGAGAATAGTCCAATATTCTTCTTTGATACAACTTTGAGGAATGCCCTTAGTCCAATTGAGGTCCTGATGTTCTGGCCTGAGAAATTTTTGACAAAGCTTCTTGTCAATGGTCACCCCCTTGAAGTATTTTTCTCCAGATGAAGGGAGGCCTGTAGCCTCTTCTATGGTGGCCTCCAAAATCATTAACTTCATATCTCCAAACTGAACACTTTCTCCATCATATGTTTGCACAAAAGAAATAGAGACTCCCTCGTGATAGCCTTTAAATTTCTCCAAAAATGGGACCCAGTCGACCTGTTCAAATCTCTCCCTGCAAGCTTGATATTCTTGTGTTTCCCTATATAACTAGAACATGGGATCATTCCTATCGACCGCCATGCTAGATTAAAACAATTCTTAAGGAATATGAGGCAACAAAACAGAGGATTGAGGGTTGAGTACCGGATCAACGCAAACCACAATGGAGTACTAGAAGAGGATAAGTATGAAAACAATACGAAGGAACATGATCATAGTGTAAATGTAGGTGGTGTGACAGTAAAAATGGTAAATAATGCTCATTTGGATGGAAAATCCATCCAGAGGAACGTTTATAAATTAAGATTCAGATTGTAACGGTCAAATATAGGGTAATGATGATAGGATAAGACAGGTTGAATTCATGAATAGCTTATAGACTCGTATGAAGGTTGGCGTCAGATCATGTTCACGGGAGTGTTGGAAAATAATGACAAGAGATGTGGTCATTATGAACGTAACTCACAAGTATGAAATATTATGATGTCATCAAAATCATATTTTGACATGCGTAAAGATGTGGATTAAGTCATTCGTATGTCATGGTGTTGGATTATGGGATTATTACATTTCTCCACCATATAAATGGAAGGAAGGAACTTGATCCTGTTAGAGATAAAGTTACCTCATACTCTCAACATTCGGAGTGTATAGGAATGATTTCAAGGATATGTAGATGAGGACTTGCAAAATTTCATGGTAGGGAGTGTGACATAATTGAGAGTAACCACATGTTTAATACATAAATATTCTAATTCCTTAATAAAACAAAAAAATGTTGAGTTTATACGTCCTATTACTTGAAGCATTTAAATCGAGCAACAAAATTTTTGAATATAGGATAAGGAATACCAACACCTCATTATCAGTACCAGATCACCTTAGTACCAGATGAACGCAGATTTGTGCCCAATACCAGAATAACACAGGCCTTCTCCTTTAGTACCAGATGAACACAAATCTTCTCCTACAACATCGAATGAGATTTTTTCCCAGTGCCGGATGAACGCAGACCTTCTCCCATAGTACCAGATGAATGCAGAGTTTTTCCCAATACTGAATGAACGTTGACCTTCTCCCATAGTACCGGATGAACGCATAGTTTTTCCCAGTACCGAATGAATGAAGAGGCAAACATTGTTTGCAGTACATAATGAACACAGAGGAAAACATTGTTTGCAGTACCGGATGAACGCATAGATGTTATCCAGTACCGAATCATCAAAAAATGGTATTTTGGTACTCAAGAGGATTTAGATAGGGTACCTGGTGGTAGTGCTCTATAGAATAGAACTTTGTAGGCTTCCCTTTTATAGAATTTTCTGGTGTTTTCTGATGCTATGGAAGAGAACCTGTGATTAGATTCTACTGAGAGACCATGTAGGTGAAACAAATACCAACACTTGATACATGAACTCTGAATTTGCAGTGGAAGTGTCATAAAACAAGGCAAAAGAATTCAATGACTGGGCTCCAAGCTCTATAACAAGAAGGTACTCTGTAGCTGGATGAACACATGTTGAGATTCATAATCCTTCTATTTTGGAACCAATATGATCACTGCTCCTATTGCCACTTCCTTTTTATTATAAAAATAATAATCCTAACTATTACTTTTCTGTGGATTTTTCTCGAGCCCAGATTAGTTAATGCTCATCGATGTTTTCAATTTTAAAGAGTCTGAAAAAATTAAAGAAAACTCCATCTACTGTGCCATGGATTTTTCTCAAGCCTGGGCCAGTTCCTGCTCACCGATATTTTCAATTTTTAGGAGTTTGAAAAACTAAAAGAAAAATCCATCTACTGTCCAGTGGATTTTTCTCGAGCCTAGGCCAGTTCCTGATCACCGGTATTTTCAATTTTTAGGAGTTTGAAAAAATTAAAGAAAACTCCAAATGATCTACCAGGGATGGATAAAGGGTAGACCTACACCTAGAATATGTCCTCCTTATTAATTTATCTACATGAGAACACAAACAATTTTTTTTTTTGTTAGTAACACCAAAATTTCTATCTAATGACACACCTATTTACAAATATGTACAAAGTCAAATTAATTCACACAATTAAACTTACTGTGGTGGATCAATAGGAGGAGAAACCCCCTTTCTTACCAGTTTCATTTCAGAATTCTGAAGAACATGTTTGGAAAAATCCTCTTTGGATAGAGACATATGATAAACCTTCAATCGATGCCCATTCACGACAAAGGAAGTTTGATTCTCATCAATAGTATTTATCTTAACTGAACCATTTTCATAAACTATATCAACTTCATAGGGTCCCAACCATCTAGTAGACAATTTACCATTAAAATTCTTGAACCTACTATTATACAGGAGGGCCCAATCACCTAACTGAAAAGACTTCTTCTTGATGTATTTGTCATGCCATTTAGTCCTTTGTTCTTGTATATGGTTGGTCCTTTGAGGAGCATCTTGTCAGATCTCATCAAGCTCATTCAACTGTAATAGCCTCTGTTTTTTAGCCTCATCCAGATCCATCCCTAGTTGCATGGTAGTCCTGAAGGTTTTTACTTAAAATTCTATGGGAAGCAACACCTGCTTCCCATATACCAACTCATAAGGTGTATGTCCTGTTGTGTTTCTCCAAGATGTCCTATAGGCCCATAAGGCCTCAGGAAACCTATCAAAATAGTATTTTTGATGTAGCTGAACAGTCTTGGTAAGAATAGCCTCTATCACCTTGTTAGTTGATTCTACCTGCCCGTTTTCTTGAGGGTGATAAGGTGAAGATTTTCTATGTTTGATTCTATACTATTTAGTAAGAGCTTTGACCAAATTGGAGGTGAATTGGGTTCCTTGGTCAGTTACTATTTCTTGAGGTACACTGAAGCGAGTAGATATTTGTTCAAATATAAAGTCTACAACATATTTTTCATTAGCAGAATATAAATCTTTAGCTTCCACCCATTTAGTTACATAATCTATGCAGACCAAGATGTACTTATTCCTTCGAGACATAGGGTTAATAGGTCCTACAAAATCCAAATCCCATTTTTCTAAAGGTTCAATTACTACTTGAGATTGCAGGGGCATGTCATCAACTGCAGTAGGTTTTCCCATCCTTTGGCAATCATCGCAGTTAGCCACATACTTCTTTGCATCCTTGAAAATAGTTGACCAACAGTAGCTAGACTATAAGATCTTGTATGTTGTCCTTTTATCAGCAAAATGGCCTCCACATGGACCATCATGTTAGGCTTTGAAGATATCATGCATCTCATCCTCCTATACACATCTTTTTATCACCAAATTAGGCCCAATTCGGTATAAACAATCATCATGCCACATGTAATTGACACTTAGTTGGATAATTTTTTGTTTTTCTCGGGAGGACAGATTTTGAGGTAGATTTCCTATTACAAGATAGTTGGCTACATCTGCATGCCAAGGAATGTAAGTAGAAATAGAAAATAGATTCTCATTTGGAAAATCATCATGTACTGGAGTATTATCAATTGTATGAATGATTCTAGAGAAGACATCAACAACTAAATTATCTTTTCCAGGCCTATCAATAATGGTGATATTGAATTCTTGTAGTAATAACATCCATCTAGTCACTCTAGAATTTGTAACAGGTTTGTTCATTAAAAATATGATGGTTGAATGGTCGGTATGTACAAAAAATTCATACCCTATTATGTAGTGTCTGAACTTGTTAATGGCATGCACTACTCACAATAATTCTTTTTCAGTGACAGTGTAATTTACTTCAGTAGGTGATATATTCTTACTGACAAAGTATAAAGCATATGGAATATGGCCTTCTCTTTGTCCTAAAACATCCCCCAAAGTTATATCTGAGACATTAGTGCAGATATGAAAAGGAAGAGACCAATTTGGTCCTCTCAAAATAGGGGCACTTGAAATCTTTGTTTTTAAAATTGCAAAGGAGATTTGACATTGTTCATTCCAACAACATTCAGCCTCTTTTGCTAACAGTTTGAATAGTGGGGTAGCTAGATTTGTAAAATTTTTAATGAACCTCCTATAGTAATCAACATGCCCTAAAAAGATTCTAACTTATTTATGTGATCTAGGGATTTTGATTTGGGAAATGATGTCAATCTTGGCAGGGTCTACTCTTATTCTAGTACTAGAGATGTTGTGACCTAAAACAATTCCTTCAGTGAGTATCATTCTAGATTTTTCATGACTGTGGGAAAGGTTGGTTTCTTTACACCTAATCAATACTTTCTCCAAATTGTCCAATACCTGCTGGAAATCATCCCCATACACTGTGAAGTCATCCATGTATACTTCTACACATTCATGGGTCAAATTAGAGAAAATGGCCAAGACATCCCTTTGAAAGGTAGAAAGGGCATTACACAAACCAAAAGGAAGAAACCTATAGGCATAGGTCCCCCATGGACAAGTAAATGTAGTTTTTTCCTGGTCTTCTAGTGAAATTTGGATCTAATTGTAACCACTAAACCCATCCAAAAAAGAAAAATACCCCTTCCCAGACAAAGTTTTCAAGACCTAGTCCATGAAAGGAAAAGGAAAGTAATCTCTTTAGGTATCCTTGTTCAATTCTCGAAATCCACATGAATCCTCCATTTACCATTTTTCTTAGGGACAATAAATAATGGGGATACCCACTTGCTATATGATATAGGGTAAATAAAATTACCATGCAGGAGTTTCTAGAGTTCTTCTTTCACTATGTATTTCAAGGTTGGATTCATTCTTCTTTGGGGATGCCTAATAGGTATGATTTGGTCATTAGTGTAAATATTATGCATACAAGTGTCTGGGTGGATCCCTTTCATGTCGGAGTAATCCCATGTAAAAGCACCAAATTTCCCCTGAATCATTTGAATCAATTTTTGTTGTTGATTTGTTTCTAAACTAGTATTGATGTACAAGGATTTTCCAGGGCTGATTTCAACAGCCTGGACAACTGATTATTTCCCTTCATCTACTTTTGAAACGGTGGTTACTGTAGATGTGGAGGGGTGCCAAATTTCTTGGAATTTAGAGCTGAAGATATGTGTGTATTCAGGAAAAGATTGAGGGTATTCAATTCATTATGTATCAGCCAAAAATAGGCTTAATATTTTTTCTTTGGTTTGTTATTGAACTCATTTTATTTGTTCGAGTGTCAACAAGGGATGAGTACAGTCCTCCTCCCCATAGGGATTCTCCAACTAGAGAGGAAATTCAATGGTTGGTTGGGAAGGAGGAAAGAGAATAAGTTTTTGACTTTGGGTGCCATTGGAAATTGTCATCTCTCCAGACCAACAACTGATAAATGCATCAACAATGGCCAAACAAGGTATTCCAAGCACTACTGGATGTCCTGGTTTGGAGGATTTGTGATGAATGACTAATAAATCTACAGGGTATTCCCAAGAGGCTAAAGTAATTGTTATATCATCTATACTTCCCGCTAGGCTGATGACTGACTTGTCTACTAATTCCATCAAAGTTTGTGTTGGTCTTAGGTGATTTAGTTGCAACGTTTTCATGGTATCAATAGACATAATGTTTATTTATGCCCCTATATCAATAAGAGTGTTTGGAAAAGAAACACCATTAATATCTATGGTTACCACTGGATTTCCTGGATCACTATATTTGGATGTCATTTCTGATATAAATTTTGATAATTGTCCAACCACCTGTATGATAGAAGGATCCTTCCTCTTCCCCCCCTATCTTTTTAATGAAAATATACCTTACAATCTTAGCATAAATAGGTATATCCTTGATGGTCTGACATAGGGGAATATTCACACATATGTTTCTGAGTTTAGTCTCTAGATTATGTCCTAGAGGTACCTCATATTTCTTCACAAGTAACCTTTCTGGATAAGGAGCAGGATTAGTTTTCTGAGTCATTTTTGCTGGGTGAGAAGTGTGAGGAGAAGTTTCTTGTTGTACAGGGGTGTTTCCTTCTTCATCTAATTGGTTATCCATTTGTTCTTCTTCTTGAACTGCTTGATTATCTATTTGTTCCTCTTCTTGAATTGCTTGATTATCTACCTATTCTTCTTCTTGAATAACCACAGTAGGATTTGGTTTATTCACAACCCTCCCCGATCTTAACTCAATTCCATTAAACAAAGCAAGAGTTATCACATAAGTGGGGAAGGTTTGTACTTCAATTTTTTGTACAAGCTGTGTAGGTCTATTATTTGGATTAGGAATGAGTTGTGTAGGAATAAGGGTAGGACGAGGAGGGTAACTTGCATTTGTTGCTGCAGATTTTGGGTTCATATGCAGTGCAAGTTGTCGATGCAGCTGTGGAGGTGGAGGAAGAGCAGGGGGATTAAATACTAGGAGCAACTGAGAAATATTTGAAGGGTATTGTGGGTAGGTGGGAAAGGTTGTTGGCTGGAAGGTAACATTCCCATATGCAGGCCCTCTCCATCCTTGTTTCCAAGGCTGGATTTGTGGTTGTTGAGGTGACCATTGAGGATAAGACATTGGAGGTCCCCATTTTTTTTGTGAATAATGTGTGGTAAGGTCTACAAACATATTGGGATTTTCTTGTCTCGATGTCCTCTTGGGGGGATATGATGTTTCTTGAGGTTCTCCCCCTCCCTTGAAAATGGATTTAAGTCCAGGTAAATATGGGCACTCATCGGTAGGGTGATCGTCTATACATAGGCCACAAATTTTTATAACATTAATGGGGCATTCCTTTTCAAGATTCCTTTTCCTACACCAAGGACAGAAAATTTCCAAAGTAGCATTTTCTTCTTGTTGTTTTCTTTTAATTTTAATTGAATTGAGTTGGGAGCTGATGGTGTTTAGGATGCATGTTTTGAATTTTTCTAGTAGATTCCACAATTCAATCCTAGTAACACCTCCTGGTGTGGGTTTAGTAATTATTTTTATAGGATCCCTTACACTTTTTCCTATTTTTGCTTGATAGCGGGAGTATCTTTTACAATACTCTACAATGTCTGCAAATGGCTTTTGGTACACATCTCCATAACTCATGAGGTTTAGTACTTCAATACAGTCATCCCTCACACATTTTAGGAAAATGGTCCTAAGTGTGGTTGTGTCTAAGGAAAATTGCTTTGTCTTTTGGTAGTTGTATAGGAACCTTTCTAGGTAATATTCCAAACTTTCTTCCTCAGATTGTTGCATTTTAAATATGTCATTCCTAGCATCCCTAGGTTTGCAATAATCTTGATATCTCTGGAGGAAATTCTCCTTCATACCATCCCAAGATAAGATAGTGTGTTCTCCTAAGATCATAAACCACCTTAATGCTGAGTCTTTTAGTGTAGCTGGAAAGAGTTTTAGATTTTGTGCATTATCAGTGTAATTATAACTCCTACATAGTATATCAAATTCAAACAAAAATGAATTAGGATCTTCCATTGACATACCATGGAAGTGAGGCAGTGAGGAAAATAGAATATTATCCATAGTAATGTCTCTGGCGATGTCTAATATTGGGAATCCAAATGTCTCTGTTTCATTAGCTGCATTTCCTTCCTCTTTTGCCATATCTCCGAACAGGTTGTAGGGTTTTGGTGATGTCTCTCCACTAAGTGATGTTTCAACCATTGGGTTGTTTGGTATATCTAGTTGTTCCAATACCTTGTGTTGTGGGGTATTCTACCCTACGGACTAATAAGCTAGGGCTCTAAACTTATACGCAGATCATGACCCTTAAGATTTAACTTTTAACCTCCTACCCAAAGTCTCAACCCTTTTTCAAGCAAACATGGGAAGAATCGACTCACCTTTTTAACGATGATTGAAGTAGATCCTCCGTTGAGCCTTCTATTTCCTTGCTGCTGCTTCCCCTTTCTACAAAGCTTCCTGCAATCAAGGTAAGACTACACATGCATGCTACTAATTTACTAGAGGGTTAGAAATAACACATAAATCAAATAACATAGATGAGATTCATGAACTTGGGA
>SNQJ01S0042861.1:30943-47737 GCA_010110895.2 Picea sitchensis
AATAAATCTACCTTTATTATCCCTATACCTACTCATAAAAAAGAAAATCCAATACTAATGAAACACAAACTTTTAACTACTAAACGTAAGAGGGAAACCTGACTTTGGAGCAATCCCACCAAAGTGGATGCGCAGGTTCTTACTTCTCATCTTACCGTCTTCTCTTCGCCCTCAGATTGTCCTTAAATCCAATCCAAACTCATCGAACCAATCAAAATCAAAATGCTACCTATTACCATTTACAAATCCTTGGAAACGAGGCCAAAATGTTGGTGTATATATATACTTATTATATTTCACTCATTTATATGTCAATCCAGGATTCGTAATCAAAAGAGTTGTTGCACTATATGTGCCGAAAATATGTAATCTATCTATGTATGTTGTATCTAGATAAATCAATAAATAATTAATAACATAACACTTTGTTTCTAGAATATCTAAATGCTTCACACAACTTTCAAATCAGAAGATGAAAATGATAACAAAACTCTCAAACAAACACTCAATTGAAAAGGATCTTGATTAGATGACAAGTCTGTTCATTACAGGCTCATGAAATGGAGAGATGAACTTAGAACTTGCTTCTTGTATCAATTGAAATAGTAATCAACAATCCACTTTATTCACTCTTAGAAAGAAATCAACCATAACTCTATTAATTCCAATCAAACCTTCTTTAATATAGGAAACAGTCAATATGATTGAGAGACTTCATTATATGGAACATGGAGGTGAGAGATGAAGTCATGCGGTTCCTGTACCTACTAAGAACACCACAATTATCAATTCAAAATAATAACATTTGCTAGCTTAACAAACCCACACATCTATCAAACTCTTATCAATTAAATATAAATCTGCACAAATGAAAATGGAATTATCTACTCTGTTCAATGTATAACCATTTACTCACACTCATTCAAAATCAAATAAATCTATACTATACTTAAAATGTATTTAACATCATTTACAACACACATCTATTAAGTATTCACACTCACACAATTGACTTACAACACAAAGACATGTACAGGGAGGTTTACCCTAGTTGGGGCGGTGGGCCCTTGCCAAACCAACAAGGTACCTCTAAAGAAATTGCAAGCTAAAATGCTTTACTAATACTCATGAATTGCACAAAATTTCATTTGTATTCCTTCAATCGATCGAGCAAATCAGAAGTTCAATATTGAATTTACCAGCATAATAGTATACATTATCTAACTACTACTTTCTATCAATATCCCTTATAAAGAAGGTGAGTCGTTATTACCAAGATCTAAAGATAATTATCAAATGGTTTTAAAATATTACAATTGGTAATTCATATCAAATCTCTAGGGATGGACTTCATCCTCATGACATGAAGTGCATGAGCGATAAAGTCTATCGTGATCTCAAAAACTACCTCAAGAGACTTCTATCCAACTAACTTCTTGGAATCACCACCAGCATACTCGTTCAACATGTAAGTTTTGTAGACAGGGGTTTGGTATCAGATGAACACAGTCATGACTATGGGTACCGGACTAGCGCAAAGGTAGTATCGAAATAGGTGCAAGGTTTTTAGTACTAGATGAGGCACTGAGCTGGTTGTACCAGATGAGGCACTGAGCTAGTGGTACTGGATGAAATGTTGTGCTAGTACCGAAATAAACGTTGAGTGGGTAGTACCAAAAGAATTGTTGTGTTGGTACCAGAATAAGCGTTGAGTAGGTAGTACTAGAAGAACCGTTGTGCTAGTACTGGAATAGGCACTAAATCGGTAGTACAAGAATATATGGAATAGCGAAGTACCATACCAATGGAGTACCAGATCCTGTGGAGTACCGGATCAAGAAATTGTTGCATTACCAGATGGAGCTGCTTAAGAGTCAAATTAGTTAGAAGCATAAATAATCAACCATTTAATTCAATTTAATCAAGAAAATCAAATGAATCATGCTTTAACATAAGTTACCTCTCTATGCACATGGATAAGGTCACAAAGTAGGTTTGCAGAGGAAGTGGTCAATTATATACACATAGCATAGGTAAAATAGACTCAGATAGAGGATAATATATGATACTAGCACTGTCAAAATGGAGACTCAACACCCAGGTGACCACACTACCCACAATCGTCAGATACAATATTCTTGAAAATCAACCTCTTTTTCAGAAATTGCCCTATGTCTCATTGAGAAAAATCCTAGTGCCATAGATCCTCCAACAAAAGGTTTTCTGGTCAACGAAATGATAACGTATGGGCCCCACTAGCTGAAACCCAGTGCCTCATATCCAATGCAATCGACAATTCATCCATCTGATTCTTGGTTTGAGGTTTATCGCGAGTTGAAACTCACCTCCTCAAGCCATTTAGGGACATGTCGACACTTTGGTCCAAGGAAATAAAATACAAACCAAGTAGCATGACAAAGTTTCGTAATATCCCGCACATTTGTTTTTCCAAGGTGTAACACCCCAGGTTTTGAACCCCCATTTTTAAATAAATGTATTGTTACAATGCTGAGAGGCCTGAGTGCCCAAACAATTATTAAAGGGACAATATATGTAATGTTTTTATCTTTAATAATAATGAACACATCGTTGGCTGCTAGACGGACAAGGACTAGAGTTATAGGGGGATATGATTCCACAAGAGAGGGATCTTGAGGGACTAAGTGTTATTCCTCTTTTCTTATTACCCTTTTCTTCTAAGGGAGGGGAGCAATTACATGAACTTCTTCGGGAAGGCCAGGAGGTTCTTGTTTTCCACACTAGGTTACTTAAAAATGCATTTGGTCCGACTGGGGGGTTCGATTGAGGACTTGCGCACTGTTTTCCCTTTCACTCGCCCGTTATTACCTCACGCACTCCCATGCACTCCCTGACCCACTCATCAACCCATACTCACCTGCATCTTGTTGGAGAAAAGAGAAAGGAAACAGAGTTGTTGAAGAACTAGCCATGAGATATTTGGTTACAATGGTCGCTAGTGTGATCTAGCCATGACCTGGGGCCTGCATGTCTAAAATGCATTGGCCTGTACCCTGTTTTTCTCACAATTGCGAGTCCTGAGAATTCCAACAATGATATTTTGGACCAGCTGTGCTGGAAGCCTTGGAAGGAAGGAGAAGGAATTCTTGAGGGAATGCGTGGCGAGGAAGGATGGAAGTCCATTCTCTCAGGTGGCACGAGATAAGTAGAAGAGATCTAGGTACTTGGATTGTTGTGGGTGACGGGAAACTTGTGAGAGCCCAAGAGCTGACTAGTTTGGGAACCCAATTACACTCTAGAACCATCCTTATGGATTCATAGCCTTGGCTTGAGGGTGACATTGCTTTTGTGATTTGGGGCAATGGTGTCTATAGTTGGGTGGAACGTCTGTGGTCTGCAGTCAGTCGGTGTCACCTTTCTTAAAGATAAGTGTTCTCTGTTGTGATATTACTATGTGTGTATGAATGTGTTTCCACTGTGTAATTTAATTATCATCTACATGTGTATGAATGTATTTCCTCTATGTATATTTAATTATCGTTTAAAATAATCTCTGGATTATGCATGCTTGTTGGATACTAAACTGCATGTGATTAAATCTGTTCTCTTATTCATCCTTGCTAACTATAGAAGGTATTAGGAAGAGAAAGAACTCTGAGGTTGGGCTTGCAGGTAGCGTACCCGGCCTGTGGGTGGCTGGGTATGTTACAGATTGGTATCAGAGCCATATTGAAACATTGGGCCAGTATGGGTTGGGTCTGTTGGTCAGAATATCGTGGTCGATATCGAACTCTGACCGTGAATTTGAAAATATCAGGAGGAATGGCATTGCAGAAGCTACGCAGGAGACAAAACATCATAGAACCTCTGTGAGGGTTCGAAGGATCATGACCGTTCCTTTTTTTTTAAATTCAGGATTGATCACCATTGTAGGATCAAGAAGATTCGGGATCGTTGGTGGTAGTTCGATGAAAAGGAAGCAAGTTAAAGGTCACGACCATCATATCCCCTTGGAGAGAGAGATCAATGGACAACAGGAACTACGGGGAACCAAGTTACACGAGAGATAATTTCCCAAGGCGGTCCCACAATCCAAACCATGGTTTCCCTGAGGGGGTTATGTGTCAACATCAGGGAGTTGCGAGGTGAGAAGTGGGTTACTCCAAAACCGTCTATGAATTTCCCCACAAATGGGAAGGCATGCAGTGATGTGAAAGGTTAGGGCTCGAACATCGAAAATCTGAATATCTGAATTAGTTGGGGACCGTCGATCCATAGGAGGACACGCGTCAAGTGATCGTGTTCTCTGAGTGAACGAACTCCAGGAAAGAGTGAGCGAGGAGAAGTTAAGTTTGAAATTCCAAAAGCTCGGAGAACCGAAGATCCAAAGTAAAACGTCAACTGTCAAATCGTCTGAAGTAGATCCTCACTGTCGATCGCCAAGAGGTTATGTGTCAGCCAATTAGTAACTCTGAAAGAATCTGTTCGAAAGGTTTCAACTTATATTTGAGACTCCTGAAGCCTGGAGAGCTGGATTAAATATCAACTATCCCATCACCTGAGAATATCTCATCCATTGATCTGCCAAGAGCCACGCATCAAAATATTGCAAACTCTGGATAAAAATATTTTTTAAAGGAAAAATGTTTAAGTTTGAGATCTCTAAAGTCCAGAGCCCCGAATAAATCATAGCCATTATATTGAGGAGGACACATGGTGATAGATTGGCCACTTTGGGAGAATTGGAAGTGTGCTAGTTTGAAAACTCTTGAAGCCTCGAAGCCCAAAGAGTCGAAGTGATGAGGCACTATGAAGTCACCTAGGATGATGTGGACACATGGGATGTGTGCCATGTGTCAGTAATATTTGGGCATTTGGAACATTGAAAAGTCGATTAGAATGTGACACATGTCACCTACCTGATTGGGCCACATGTCCTCTTCCAGTGTCTCGCTAGGAGGAGGCAAGCAAGAAAATTTGAGACTCCCGAAGCACAAAGTCTTGAAGTGGATCTTGATCGTCGATCGTGAAAGAGGACGAGGACCGTTGATCTAGTCCTAGTTGGAAGACCCGAAGTCCCAAAGCTATGGACAGGTGATTTTCAGCTAAGCACAGGGTCATGACCATGGTCATATCTATCTCGAGAGTTGAGGAAAGGAAGGCTAAGGGAAGATTTGGTTGTCTTCGAGACAAAAAAGTGCTAAGGGAGGATTTAGCATCAGTTTCTAGTCGAGATCACCTGGGGAGGTGGTTTGAAGGAAGTGTCTGTGCATGGTGAAACTCTGTGTCTACCAAGGATAATGGGACACTGTTATTCTTAGACAATGGGGATATAATCTCCATGAAAAAAAACAAGAAAGAAACTTGTAGCATGGTTTGGCAATTTTTTTTTCTACCATACGCATAATCCTAACAAAATGGTCACTTGCACATTTTGCAGAATCAAGAGGATTAAGTGCATCAAATCAAGATTTGTATTGAGGAAATGGAAGAAGGTGAGGGAGCCTCCAGTCATGAAAAGGAGGCTGAAGGCCAGAATACTAGGATCGGTAATGTAGAGACAGAGTCCAATGGACACAAGGGAAAAGAAGAGAAGGAAATGTTAATAGAAACGATAAGGAGCCTAAAGATGGAAGTGTAGATATAAAAAGTAAACAACGAGAGACTAATGAGAGAGAAAAGCCATATAAATGCTCGAGTGTTGCATAGCTTAAATCAGTTGTAGAGGAAAATGAATAAGGGATCAAACTCAAGACAAGAGGAAGAAGGCGGGTGTCATGAAAGAAGAGATGATCATGGGAGAGCTGGCTATTCCAAAAGTTCCAGCAGAGCTCATGGACACCACTCACCTCCTTACTCAGGAAGAAAGTTTTATGCATCGGATGATCCCATAGGCAGTCCAGAAGTGTCTCCTGTCAGACACTAGAGAAGGAAACAAGAGGTAGATTGTTTGCAAGGGGAGATGAGGAAGCTTAAGCCACCTTCCTTCGATGGTGAAAGAGAAAGGGAAAATGATGTTGAAGCATGGTTACTTAGGCTCTATAGATATTTTCAATTGCATAACTATTCATCAAACCTAGAAGCCAGGATTGCCACCTACCATTTACATGAAAAGATGCAGTGTGGTGGGACCCATTGAAGCAACTGGAACATGTCAATGAAAGTAGGATCACTTGGAAACAATTCAAGAAGTACATCCAGAAGGAGTACCTCTTAGATAATTTCTATGACAAGAAAATGTAAGAGTTCTTTGAACTCGGGTTGGAAAGTATGGCTATGGAAGAATATGAGAAGAAGTTCTTGGGATTGTTAAAGTATGTTAGGTTCATTGGTGATGAGAATGTGAAAATACAGAGATTTGTAATTGGATTTCCAACCTTCTATAAGGAAAATATCAAGTATTATGAACCCAAGACCTTGACTAAGGCCATCAGGAAGGATAAATACCTATACGAGCAAGACCAGGGAAGATAATCCCTGCAGAAATCTTGGAAGGAAAAGAAGAATGCGAGGTCCGATCAGAGGAGGAAAGAATTCAAACCTCCCTTCAATAGGAATGAGCCTAATAGAAATCATCAAGATCAGTATGATAAGGAGGATTTCAATAAGGAAGACTCCTTGGGAAAAATGGGAAGACCATCGATCCAATGTTGGGGATGCGAGGAAGATCACCTGTACAAGGATTTCCCACACAGGAAGGACAGAGTGAATACTGGTACAACATCCAAGAGGCTACAACACTTGGAGATATGGGAATAATCTATGCATATTTAAATGATCGACAAGTAGAGTACTAGTCCAATATGATCGAGGTGGAAGGTAAGATCATAAATCATCATGTTGTTATTTTGATTGATTCA
This sequence comes from Picea sitchensis, assembly GCA_010110895.2. Lineage (NCBI taxonomy): Eukaryota > Viridiplantae > Streptophyta > Pinopsida > Pinales > Pinaceae > Picea > Picea sitchensis. The sequence goes on from SNQJ01S0042861.1 coordinate 37,783, forward strand.
GGAGAAATCCATTGTTAAATTGATCTTAACACAGTGGATAGATTACATTTGGAGAAAAGTAAACTTGGAAAACAAGTTTGGTTTAGTTATCCATTGGAACCAAAAGAAGAATCCATGATATGGTCATATGTTGTTCCATAAGTCTTAATGGCGTGAATACTAGTATTGATCTAAACATCATACCATTGGGGTATTATGATATTCTGATTGGAATGGATTGGTTGGACAAGCATCATGTTGTCCTAGATTTTCATAACAAGACATTTACATGTCTTTATGGAAATGGAAAACAGTTCACTATGAGAGGAGTTCCAAGACCCATCTCTATAAGGGAGATTTCGTCCTTGCATATGATAAGATGTTTTAGAAAATGATGTCAACTGTATGCATCCCATGTGGAAGGTCCAGTTGATACAAAGGGGCCAAGCCTTGAATATTTCTCGGTGCTACAGGAACTTGAAGATGTATTCCAAGAAATACATGGATTTCCACCAAGAAGGGAGATAGATTTCTCAATTTCTTTAGTGCCATGAGCTGCCTCAGTGTCAAAAACACCTTATAGAATGAGCACACCAAAGTTAAAAGAATTACAAATGTGGTTGGAAGAATTGTTTAAGAAAGGGTACATACGTCCAAGTGTTTCACCTCTGGGAGAACCAATACTTTTTGTCAAAAATAAGGATGGAACCTTGAGGTTGTGTATTGACTTTCGACAGCTGAAAAAGTACACTATAAAGAACAAGTATCCTTTACCCCAAATCGATGACCTCTTTGATCAGCTAAGAGGAGAAAATATATTTTCAAATATTGACTCGAGGGTAATATACCATCAGGAAAGAATCAAGGAAGAAGACATTCATAAGACAACCTTTAGGACCAGGTATGGGCATTATGAATTTGTAGTGGTGCCTTTTGGACTGACCAATGCACCAGTTGTATTCATGTGTTTAATGAATGGCATATTCAGAAATTATTTGGACAAGTTTTTCATAGTATTCCTGGATGACATACTTATGTATTCTAAGTTTGAAGAGGAGCATGAACATCACTTTATATTGGTGTTGCATGTACTGAGAGAACATCAGTTGTATGCCAAGTTGAGTAAGTGTTCTTTTTATCAAAATCAGATACATCGCTTGGGACACATTATTTCATAGCAGGGCATAGCAGTAGATCCAGAGAATATTGAAGCCATTAGAGGATGACCAACACCCAGAAATGTGTCATATGTTAGATCGTTTATGGGATTAGATGGCTACTACAGAAGGTTAATAATAGGGTTCTCTAAGATTGCTCATTCCATCACTTCTTTGCAAAAGAAGGGGGATAAATTTGAATGGACACTTAAGTGTGAAAATAATTTTAATCTGTTGAAGGAATTACTTACTAGTGCACCTGTATTAAATATTGTGGACCCAAATGAAAGTTGTGTGGTATGTACAGAGGCTTGTAAGGAAGGACTTGGGGGAGTCCTCATGCAAAATGGACATGTCATTGGATATGAGTCCAGAAAGCTTAAGGAACATGAGAGGAACTATGCCACACATGACTTGGAATATGATGCCATTGTTCATGCCTTGAGGATGTGGAGGAATTATCTCATGGGGAAGAAATTCGAATTAAGGACATACCACATTGGTCTGAAGTATATTTTTGAACAACCGACCTTGAATGCCAGGCAAACAAGATGGATGGAATTTTTAAGTGAATATGACTTCGATATCAAGGACATCAAGGGAAAGGAGAATAAAGTTTTCAATGCACTTAGTAGAAGAGTGCATCTCATGCATGCTACTGCTGTCAGTATGCATCAGTCAAACTTGAAGAGTAGAATTTTAGATGGTCTTGTTACAGATCAGCATTACGTACAGGTAAAGGAAAACTTACAACAAGGTAAGGTACAACATAAAGTAAAGGAGTACAAGATAAAGGAAGATGGATTACTCATGCATAAAAATAGAATCTATGTTCCTAGTTATGGAGAACTGAGGAATTTGGTACTGAAGGAAATGCATGATGTTCCTTATGCTGGACATCCCGGTTTCCCGAAAAAAATTACAGTAGTAAGAAGCTAGTTCTTCTGGCCGAGAATGAAGAAGGATGTTGTTAATTACATCGCTCGATGTATGGAATCTCATAAGGTGAAGGTTGAGCATATGCACTTAACGGGTTTGTTGCAGCCATTGCCAATTACAGAGAAGAAATTTGAAGTGATCACCATGGATTTCATCACAGGATTACCCAGAACAAATAAGCAACATGATTCAATCATGGTGGTGGTTGACAAATTAACAAAGGCTGCTCATTTTGTTCCTGTGAAGACAACGCATACAAAAACTAATATTGCAGACATTTTCATGAAGGAAATTGTTAGGTTGCATGGTATACCTAGGAAAATCGTCTCAGACAGAGGTACGAAGTTTACCTCCAATTTTTGGAGGGGATTGCTTAAAGGATTTGGCACAAATCTAAAATTTAGCACAACATATCATCCCTAGACAGATGGGAAAATAGAGAGGGTAAATCGAATAATTGAAGACATGATGGGAATGTATGTGATGGATAAGCCATCTAAGTGGGAAAATTACTTACACTTGGTTGAGTTTGCATATAACAATGGGTATCAAGCTTCATTGAGAATGAGCCCATTTGAAGCCTTGTAGGGTAGGAAATGAAATACTCCAGTGAGATGGGACAACCCAACAGATAGAGTGGTACTTGGGCTGGAGTTGATCAAGGAAATGGAAGACCAGGTGGTCAAGATTAAGCATAATTTAAAGGAAGATCACGCTAGACAGAAAGTTTATGCAGATAAGAATAGGACAGTTAGAGAATTTAAAGTAGGGGAGCATGTACTTTTGAAAGTGAAGATAGAGAAAATCTCCTTGAAACTGGGTAGTAGTACAAAGCTGGCAGCCAGATTCTGTGGTCCATTTGAAATATTGGAAAGAATAGGGCCAGTTGCATACATGCTTGCATTGCCTTCTTCCATGAATGTGCATATTTTATTTCATGTATATTTACTAAAGAAATATGTACATGATCCTAACCATGTTATTAATTGGAATTTGATTCAGGTAGAGACAGAGGGAGACTTTCAGGTTCAGTCGATGCGATTGTTGGACAAAAAAGTCAAAATTCTTTGGAATCAAGTTATAGAACTGGTAAAAGTTCGGTGGACCTGCTACGGTCCTAAAGATGCTACCTGGGAGAATGAAGATGCCATGCGGGAAGAGTACCCACAATGTTTTGAATAAATTTGAGATTTTGATCTATGTTTCTATATGCAATGTGGACAATGCCAAAATAAGGGGGAGGGGATGTAACACCCCAAGTTTTGAATGCCTATTTTTAAATAAATGTATTGTTACAATGCTGAGAGGCATGAGTGCCCAAACAACTATTAAAGGGTGTAGAAATTTTAATACAAATTATGTATTTCCTGGATTCTCCTGATCTAACAATTATATGCCATTGTTAAATACATAATCTCTTCTACATATATTTGCAGAATTTAAAACACGATCGCCAATTGCAATATCAAGAAGAAAGATTAATCGCACATAACACAGATGTTTTATCGGGAAAAAATAAAGCTAAAAACCACAGTATCATATATTGTGTATATCATGGATCATGAAACAATCTCATACATAACTCTAATCCAAGAGCTCTCAGTATAATACAATCATCTCACACTGTCATGCAAAAATCAACATATACATGTGCCAATTATCCTCCTCCAGACAACCTGCCTCCTCTACGCAATACCTGCAATGAAAAACCTACAAATGAATTTGAATTGCCTCTTGCCTAGGATGTGCAATGCTCATGGGCACATACATTGTGTGTGTGATTACATCAGTGCACTTGACTGAAATCACAACTGATAGCTGAACTATCCCTTTCACGTGTTATCTCAACTGGGTCTCCACTGGATCTGACATGCGTGTAGTTAACAGTGGTAAATATCCAGTTGCATGTGAGATCATTGATTGTGAATTAATTAATAATTAATTCACTAAACTCTCACTAGTGTAAGTTCATTTACAACTAGTACAACTAAGCTTAACTCGCTTAATTGAGTTAAACTACTTTACAACTCACATAACTACACTTATAATTATGTTACAACTCCAAATCACTTAGTTATAACTAATTTGAATTTCCTATCCCACCAGTTGTTACACATCAACATTACTCACTTTGATAAGTGTCGCAAGTGTCGCATGTTTCTCACAAGTGTCGCAAGTGTCAAGCAAAGCATACTACCATGATGCTTATGCCATACTTATGATGACATTAAGAAGACACTTAAAATGCCTAAAACACTTGATTTGAAGGAAGAGGGATGGTTAACTGAAGTTAAGTACCTCTTGCCACCTGGAAGAATCATTGAATCTAGGCTTTTAGAAGAGAGCGCTCCCCTATATCTCTCTTAGGAGTGCTGACACTCCCCTATAAACTGCTAGGGAGCGTTATAACACTGAACAACCCTTCAGGGGGAGTGTTATTTATTTTAAGAGTGTTGTCACCCCCCTAAATCCTACTAGGGAGTGTTATAGCACTCTGATGTCCCCTTTGAGGGAGCGCTGCCTATTCTGGGCAAGAGTTGGTCTATTGAGGAGAATAAGGGGAAGATCTTTTCAATCTTGGAAGGTAGTTGAATTCAAACTCGTGGTCCAACCATGATCTTAGGGAAGATCCCTGACTCAAGGAGGAAAATCCTCAACTTACCCTAAAGACACCTCAAGAGGTTAGGCCTCTCTAAATCTATATAAGTAGGCTCTATCATGGTGGAAAGGAGGAAGAATTAGAAGCATGAAACCTATGATCTCATAGGAAACACACAATGAACTAGAGGAGAGTAATCAATGAAGTTTCTATCATCTGGATCGTGGATCTTTTGAGAAAGGGTTAGACAAAGGGGACTTGATGAAGCTGTTGCATTCGCATCTACGATTGTAAGTTACTTCTGTCATTGTTCTCATCAATATGACACACTTGGCCTGTTTCTTTCTAGTTTGTGTTTAATCTCACATGAACTTGTCTCTGATAGATAGGTCTATTTCAAGCTAATATCAGTAGAGTAGGAAGTGGTTTTACTATTGTTTGTCTACAGAGCTTATCTAGGAGCAAAAGATTGGAGCTCAACTCGGAGCGTGCAGGGACAAATGTTGGTAAAAGGTACTTCTTTTCTCCTTCCTCCTCATACATTGGCTTATATAGATCTAAAAGGAAGTTAGTGTCCATGATAAGCGTCCTTTGTCTTAAGAGTTAAGATTCTAGCTCTCAAGAGGAGATCTACCTGTCCGCAGGGAGATTTTCCTTCAACAAAAACTGGTGACTCCACTAGGGAGATTCGAATAAAAACTTTTGGTTTTGATTTTTCCTCATAAACCTTGTCTTATCCTTTGATTTTTTTCAGACCTTCTTCACCCCTTTTTGCTTGATTTCATGTGCTGATTGACTCCCTACCCCATCACACTCAGCTTGATTGCCAAAATTTGACTGAAATTTTGGGTTTTTGGACAATTTCATGAGATTTTTAATCCTAGAGCCCCTGTGGCTATGTTAACAGAGTGCCAACGCTCCCTGGATGTGTTAGAAAGAGTGCTATAATGCTTGGTGCCCCTTACACCGGAGCGCCAGCCCTCTTTTGGCAAAAAACCTTTCCAGAATTTCTTTTTCCGGGTCTAGTCTCTGTGTTTCACTTGTTGAGCCTCTCTGTGAGTCAATGCTTCTTTCCACTGAACTTTGACATTATTCCTTCTAAGGAACAAATACCTTGCTATTTAGATTTTGTGGCCTTCTTCATTTTTTTTTGAGTTTTTCTGCTGTTGGGAGTTTGAAATCAATACACTATTTTTTCTCTCCTTTTTGACTGAGAAAGAAACTCTGGTGAAGGACATCAGAAGTCTATGAATCTCTTCATTTGGTTTTTTTTGAGGTCATTGTTCTTCAACATCTCTCTTTTGTGTGAAATTCTTGATTTTCTTTGTTTTCTTTTGCTTCTTGTTTTCGATCACAGCAAGAGGGTGTATTGTTTGTACGAAACCTGCTTATGCTTGTCTGAGTTTCCTTGATCCAAAAGGATAATTGGCAGGAGAAGTGTCATTTTTAATTAATCATTATTCACACACAAACAATAAAGAGACATATTCATGATTGATTTGCATATTAGAAGACATTTCCAAAAAGTTTTAGCACCACATTGGATTTGATTGAATTTTTTTTTGTTTGAGGACATTCCTTATTAGTGCGTGTTAGTGAAAATAACTCTCTCTCTCTCCCTTAAATAGACATTCATCGAAAATAAATGACTGCTTATCATCTTTGATGCATTTTTGGGGGATTGAGTCATCAGTCCATCCGTTTCACTTTCATGCACCCCTTTTGAGTAAAGAACAACTATAAAATGAACGCTAATTAAAAACTATCTAGAACATTTTTTTTTCTAGGATCCTCCACGAATAGTAGATTAGGATTAGCACTTTGGATTAGGCTGTGAGCATAACTCTCCAAAGTTTCCAAAATAAAAATTAGCATCCTGAGATAGGGAGAGTCAAATCCAATTGTCGTATAAGTCTGCCTGGGATCCCCCTCTCACACAAGGGTTACACACGAGGTCACACTCGGGAAAGCTACGGAGATTATCCCTCCGTGGTTTGACTGATTGTAGTAGTCAGATCGTATTATGGGGATTGCTTAAAGGTATACCCACAATGTTGAGTGGAATCCTTTCAAGTTGATTTTGGGCTAGATACCCTGCCCATATGTTCGGACTTGACTGTCGACTGTACCCGCCCCGCCCAAGGGTTGAATGTGAATTGGTAACCTTAGTGGCCATAATATATAGGGTCTTACACAAGGTTACAGTGAAGGGAAGTCTCACTGTACCTGGAACAAACATTGGTCAAACTCACTCGGGCTCCTTGGAGGGTAAATCCACAATTACTACGTGGAAGCTTGCACCAACGAGAAAGTCCGTTAAGCAGGTCACCATTGTAACTATTCCACCATATCCCTGCCCCTTCTTGACTTGATCATGCGACATTAGATTTCATCGCCAACTAGCACGGTCATCGAGAGAAGGTTTTGTTTGCTTGGTTGTGATTCCTAGATTCTATTAGCGTATGCTTCTTCTTTTCGGTAGTTGGCCATAGATTTTTTTGCCGACTCTTTTTCACCAACATCGACCCTCCACACCATTCATGTAGGCTACAAGGACTTCCTCCAGAAAATATGGAAGAGACTACCCCTTTACCCCCTCATTCCATGGAGGAATCTCCTCAACAGAGTGAGGTTCACGACACTATAACCTCCCAAGAAGAAGTTCCCACCCCTTTAGAGAATTTTCGAATTGTTTCAGAGTCTCCGGAGGCTTTCCGAATTCCTGAGGGATATGAGAGACATATTCTCCAACTGAATTCAGTCGGTGAATTTGTCATCGTCAATCCTTCTGACGTTCCGATTGGGTCTCATTCAAACCCTCTAGTCGAAGACCCCTTTTGGACCACAGACATTGTTCGAAGTCCACCGCGCATGGTGAGGTATCTTTATGGAACAGGAATAGGTGTCAACGTGCCTGTTACCTACACTGTACCCTTAAACCATTTTACTGGTACTATCATTTTTTCAGCTACACCGTCCGTTGATCCGAACACATCGTCCATTGGCCCAAGGTCCACGTTCCGACTATTCCCACCGCTAATGTGGTGGTTAGCCAAGCTTCAATTGGCACACCACTAACACCTAGACCTTCATCATCACTCCCTTTTGGGTATAGAGCACTAAATTCTTCCGTTGTCACTACTACTCAAGTTATGCCTAGAATTTCTATACATTTACAACAACCCGGAGGGATCGGTCTTGGTGGCTTTAACCTGTTAAGCATCACTGGTCAGTCGTTTACGTCTGGTTCCCAAATTCTGGGAACTCCACCTCAAGCTGGGGGGTATCCTCCCACTGGAGGACAACTTCCATTTGGAGGGAACCCTCATGCTGGGGGGGCAACCTCAATCTGGAGCCTACCATCAACTGTATGGACAAAATGTGTCTACCACACCCAATCCATGGAATATCCCTTTTCCAGGAAACCCACAGTTCTCGGAGGGACACAATCCTCAAGCTCCACAACAACCTCTTCCCCCTCAAGGGACTCATCTATATCCTCCTTATGGACAAATGCCAAATCTAGCTTATAATCCTCAAAACCCATCAACACCAACCTTATACAAGAGGACCCACTGGTTACAATTATCTGCCTAACCCAGTGTATGGTCCTACTGGTGTTCCTATGCCACACTAGTATTACCTGCAGGTTAACCGACAACTACCTTTCCTATCGACTCTGGACCTCTCATACTTGTCTAGGTTAATGAATGATCCTATTTTTCATTCTCCGGTTTGGCCAGCTATTCCAGCTAAACTTCCTTCTGATATTCCAAAATTTGACGAAAAGTCCGGAGAAGACCCAAAAAACCATGTGATGACTTTCCATTTATGGTGTTCATTGAACTCCCTCATGGACGATTCTATACGTTTGCGGCTTTTCCAACGAACGCTTACGGGTTCTACAGCAAAGTGGTATATTTAACTACCACATGCTTCTTTTCACGATTTCAACTCCCTTGCCATGTCCTTCCTCACACACTTCCAACTACCCATTCGATACAAGAAGGGTACTGAACTATTGACCTCCCTTCATTAAACAACCTCCGTACATATCTCTGATCATATTCATGAATGGAGATGACGAAAAAGGTTAATCAAAGTGGTCATTACTGACCAATTATTAATGGAATGGTTCACTAAATCACCGTTACCCGAGATCGCTTGTGATGTTTCTATGGGTGGTGTAGTCACCGAGGAAGAAGCTATTGCTCGAGTTTAGTACTTAGATTTGGTTTATTCACAATCTGGTACTCTGTATGAATTGATACCGAATGCTACCCATGCCACTACTAATCCATCCAAACCATCATCTACCTCGCACGTAGATGGAGTCATTGGCTCTGTCAAAACCCAATCTACTTCCCAGTCGACTGGAACAACCCAGCGGTCCGCTTCGACATCTTCTCCCAGTTCGACCGCACCCTCTTCTAACTCCCCTCAAACTCATGTCTCTGAGGTTAATACGGTCCAATCGACCCCTTCACAAAAATCTGGAGGCAAGAAGAAAGCAAGAAATAAACCGAAGAAAAACAACAACAATGAACAACCTAAAAATCAACCTCAAACCCCTGTTGTTGGAAAACAACCACAATGGAAACCAAAATTCCCATGTCTCATTTGTGGTGATGATCACTACACCCAAGACTGTCCACATCACGATGAAGTGGCCAAGCTTTTTAAGGGAAATTCACAACCCGGTGTGCTTACCCAGCCTTTTCCATAGCAACAATCTTTGGTTGCTCAAACCCCCACTCTAGGGGGCAGTTTCAACCAATCCCATGATGAGGCCTCGACAAGTGCCCACATTTACATGTTTAACGGGATTAATCTGACCACTCGCACTACGACATATGACACACCGATTAAACTTGATAAGCCGAAGCCCACTAACGGTTCCTTACCGGACCCATCACCATCTTCCATTAGTCCTCCGTCTGCTAGCCCTCCGTCCGGGCCACTCCATATCGAGAAACCTTTGTTTGACTCCATCTTATACCCTCCCAAGAGTACTATCCAGAAATCTAGCTTTAATCCTAGTTCACGGGCTGCCCAAAACTACAACATCATTGAATATTTGGCTCAAGCACCGTGTGCTATGTCTGCTTTGGAAGTTCTACAACACTGTCCCAGTCAATGTAGAATGCTCTTGGATGCCATCGGTGCTTTCAATCCTAAGTCATATAATAACCTCATGTTTAATCTGGATGACCATCAGCCTCGACTCTCCCACCAACTAGCTTTTCAAATCGATGTTGTTGTTCACAATCAACAAATCCAC
>SNQJ01S0042861.1:82442-98420 GCA_010110895.2 Picea sitchensis
CTCCAATCCTTTGCTCCTCGTTGAGTTTTGCGGACAAAGCAAGATACAACTACTTCCTACTCTATTGATATTAGCTTGAAAATAGATCTATCATTAAATGATAAGTTCATGTAACATCAGACACAAACTAGAAAGAAACAGGCCAAGCGTGTCATATTAATGAGAATAACGACAGTGGTACTTACAATCGTAGATGCGACTGCGACAGCTTCGTCAAGTCCTCTTCGTCTAACCCTTGCCTGAAAGATCCAAGACCTGGATAACAACAGCTTCACTGATCAATCTCCTTTGGCTGACTGTAAGTTTCCTCTAAGATCATAAGTTTCACATGTTCAATTCTTCCTTTCTTTCCACCATCATAGTGCCTGCTTATATAGGTTGGGAGGAGCCTAACCTCTTGAGTTATGTTTAGAACTAGTTGGGAACCTTCTCCATAGATCAGGGATCTGTTGATGAGAACAAGAATTCGAGCACAACAGCCTCCTAATCTCGAATGTTCCACTCCTTATTCTTCTCAACGGGCTAGCAACTAGCCCAGAATAGGGAGCGCTCCTTCAGAAGGGGTCTCAGAGCATTGTAGCGCTCCTTGGCAGACATTAGGGAAGTGCCAGCGCTCTTAAGATGAGCAACGCTCCTCCAAAAGGGTCTAGGGAGCGTTATAACGCTCCCTAAGACATCATAGGGGAGCGCCAGCGCTTCTGTAGCTGTATTAGGGGAGCGTTCCCTCTCCAAACCTTAGTTTCAGGGCTCCTTTCAGGTGTCAAGATTCTTTTGATCCCAGTGAACCAGTTCTCTTCCTTCAAATGAGTCATGTGATGTGTCATAAGTGCTTCCTTAGTGTCGTTATCATGGCATCATGTTTGAACTTCGTTTGCGACACCAGTGATCAACTTGCGACACTTGCGAAAGTTGATAGGGAAGATGCGACACTTATGACAGTTGATAGGGACAATGCGACACTTATCCATCTGAGCAATTTTGACGTGTAACAGCACCAAGAAAGTCTTTTTGCAAATTTGAATTCTATCCAATCACAAACTCAGCTTCTGCAATCTTCTACGCTCTAATACCATGTTGAAATTTTAATAAAAATTATGTATTTCCTGGATTCTCCTGATCTAACAATTATATGCCATTGTTAAATACGGTATCACTTCTACAAATATTCTGCAGAATTTAAAACATGACCGCCAATTGCAATATCAAGAAGAAAGATTAATCGCACATAACACAGATGTTTTACTAGGAAAGCATAAAGCTAAAAACCCCACTATAATTATATTATGTATATCATGAATCATGAAACAATCTCATACAAAACTCTAATCCAAGAGCTCTCAGTACAATACATTCGTCTCACACTGTCATGCAAAAATCAACAAATACATGTGCCAATTCTCTTCCTCTAGACAACCTACCTCCTCTGTGCAATCCATGCAATGAAAAACCTGCAAATGAATTTGAATTGCCTCTTGCCTAGGCTGCACATTTCTCATGGGAACATCCATTGTGTGTGTAATTGCATCAATGCACTTGATTGAAATCAGAATTGATAGCTGAACTATTCCTTTCACCTGTTATCTCAACTGGGTCTCCACTGGATCTGACATACATGTAATTAACAGTGGTAAATATTCAATTGCATGTGAGATCACTGATTGTGAATTAATTAATAATTAATTCACTCAACTCTCACTAGTGTAAGTTCAGTTACAAATAGTACAACTGAGCTTAACTCACTTAACTGAGTTAAACTAATTTACAACTCACATAACTACACTTATAATTATGTTACAAATCCAAATCACTTAGTTATAACTAATTTGAATTTCCTGTCACACCAATCAACCTTTTAACTCGAATTTCCTATAGTTAACTGATTTTCCATTTTAGTTAATTATTTCAAGTAATTATGAGATAATAGATTAATATTTATTGTCTAATTTATTTAAGGGAAAAATAAATTAGACACACATTTCTTGTTAACTTTTCAACAAAGGGCCAGTATATGTAATTTTTTTATCATTAATAATAATGAACACATCGCTGGCTGCTAGACAGACAAGGACTAGACTTATAGGGGGCTATGATTCCATAAGAGAGAGAGCTTGAGGGACTAAGTGTTATTCCTATTTTCTTATTACCCTTTTTGTCTAAGGGAGGGGAGCGTTTATGTGAACTTTTGGGGGAAGGCTAGAAAGTTCCTTTTTTCCCCACGAGGTTACTTAAACCCACCTCTGGTCTGATGGGGGGGTTTGACTGAGGAATTTCACATTGTTTTCCCATTCACTCACCCGTTCTTCCCTCACTCACTCTCATGCACTCCCTGACCCATTCATCAACCCATCCTAACTTGTGTCTTGTTGGAGAAAAGTGAAAGGAAACGGAGTTGTTGAAGAACTAGCCACAGGATATTTGGTTGTAGTGGTCGCTGGTGTGATCCAACCATGACCTGGGGCCTGCATGTCTGAAATGCATTGGCCTGTGCCCTGTTTTTCTCACAACTGCGAGTATTGAGAGTTCCAACATTGAGATTCTGGACCAGCTGTGCTGGAAGCCCTAATAGGAAGGAGAAGGACAACTTGAGGGACTGTGTGGTAGAGAAGGGTGGAGGTCCATTCTGTCAGGTGGCACAGGCTGGGTAGAAGAGAGATGGGTACTTGGATTGTTGTGGGTGTCGGGAAACCTATGAGAGCCCAAGAGCTGACTAGTTTGGGAACCCAATTACACTCTGGAACTGTCCTTGTGGATTCATAGCCCTGGCTTGGGGGTGACATTGCTATTGTGATTTGGAGCAACGGTGTCTATGGTTGGGTGGAACGTCCTTGGTCTACAGCCAATCAGTGTCACCTTTCTTAAATATAAGTGCTCTCTGTTGTGATATTACTATTTGTATATGAATGCATTTCTGATATGTAATTTAATTATCATCTACATGTGTATGAATGTATTTATGTTGTGTATATTTAATTATAGTTTAACATAATCTCTAGATTATGCATGCTTGCAGGATATTTCACGGCATGTGATTAAATCTGTTCTCTTATTCATCCTTTCTAACTAAAGAAGGTATTAGGAAGAGAAAAAAGTCTGAGGGAGGGCTTGCAGGTAGCATACCCGGCCTGTGGGTGGATGGGTATGTTACACAAGGCCCACATGACTACACTACCCACAATTTCCTAGCACAATGTTCTTGAAAATCAACCTCTAGTTCAGAAATTGCACTATGCCTCATAGAGAAAAACCCTAATGTCAGAGATCCTCCAACAAACAGGTTTTTGGTCAACAGATGGGACCTACTAGCTGAAACCCAGTGCCTCAGATCCAATTCAACCAATGGTTCATCCATCAGAGTTGCGTTTTGATTTTTATCATTAGTTGCAACTCACCTCCTCAAGTCATTCAAGGACAAGGCAAGGAATGTCAAGGAAATGTCTTTGTATAGGTCTAGTTCTAGGTATGGAAATGCAAATAAAGGCAAAGCAAGGAAAGGCAAGGAAAGCCAAGGAGAGATGTGGCAAGGATAAGTAAAGATAGACATGTCAAGGCAAGGCAAGGTCTAGGTCTAGGTCTAGGTAAATCCTATTAATTATGATTATCCATGTTTCACAAATATGAAAATATCTTAGATATATGAATAAAGAGAGCTAATGTTATGACAATGAAATTCTCATGCAAGTATTTTTATCTAAGATAGATGGGATAACAATTTATAGAATTACATGCTTAATGAATCCTTTGATTGTAATTTTTTAGTATTGAAGTTGTTCATTTAGTACAAGTATTATTTTTTTAGGAAAAACATAAGGTATGATACATGAATGCCATTAATTTTTTATTAAATTAACTTAATAACAAATTCTCTCCAATGATGAAAATAAATTTATTTTTACAGAAAATGGCAATGACAAGGAAAGGCAAGTTCATGGCATGGAAATGTAATGCAAGGGAAGGCATGACTTGGAAAGCCAAGGCATGGAATGGCGTGGAAAGGCAAGGCATGGAAAGGCATGGCATGTCAAGGAAAGGCATGGAATCACATGGCATGGAAAGGCAAGGCATGACATGGCATGCCAAGTGAAGGAAAATCAAGGCATGGCATGGCAAGGCAAGGCATGACATGGAATGGCAAGGCAAGTCATGACATGGCATGGAAAGTGAAAGAAATCCAAGGCATGTCATGGAAATCCAAGGCATGGAATGTTAAGGAAATGGAATTCAAGGCATGGCATGGAATGACATGGAAAGGCATGACAAGGCATGGCATGGAAAGGCAAGGAATGACATGGCAAGGAAAGGCAATGAAATACATGGCAAGACATGTCATGGAAAGTCATGGTACGTTAAGGAATGGCATGAAAAGGAAAGGCATCACATGGGAAGGAAAGGCAAGGCACAACATGGCATGGAAAGGAAAGGCATGTCATGGCATGGCATGGCAAGTGAAATAAATCCAAGACATGGCATGGAAAGGAAATGCAAGGGAAGGCATGACTTGGCAAGTCAAGGAATGTCATGGTGTTGAAATGCAAGGCATGACATGGAAAGGCAAGGCATGGAATGGCATGGAAAGGCATGGCATGGGATGGCATGGGATGGCATGGAAAGTCATGTCATGGCATGGAAATACAAGGAAATGCATGCCATGGCATGGTATGGAAATTCATGGCATGTCATGGAATGGAAAGGCATTGAATGGCATGGAAAGGCAAGGCAAGGCAATGCAATGCATGGTAAGACATGTCATGGAAATGAAAGGGAAGACATGGCATGGAAAGGAAAGGAAAGGCAAGGCAAGGAATGGCATGGCAAGGAAAGGAAACACATGACATGGCATGGAAAGGAAAGGAAAGGAAAAGGCAAGGCAAGGAATGGCATGGCAAGGAAAGGAAAGGTATGGTATGGTATGTATTTCCTTGGTATGGTATGGAACGACATGACATGGAAAGGCATGGCATGGAAAAGTGAAGGCAAGGAAAGGGTGTGGCATGGCAAGGCAAGGCAAGGAATGGGTATTGAAAGGTAAGGTACGCGTGTGAAGTCAAGAAAAGGCATGGAAAGGAAAGGAAATGAAAGGCATGGAAATATGTGTCATTTGAAGGCAAGGCATGACATGGAAAGGCAAGGAAAGGAAAGGCAAGGCATGGCATGGGAAGGCAAGGTAAGGCAAGGGATGTCATTTCAAGGCAAGGCATGGTATGGCATGGCATGGTAAGGATTGGAATTACCTTCACTTTTATTTCCATGCCATGCCTTGCCTTTCCATTACATGCCATGCCATGCATTTCCTTTCCTTTCCATGCCATTCCATGACTTGTCATGCCATGCGTTTCCTTGCCTTTCCATGCATTGGATTTCCTTTCCAAGACATGCCTTTCCTTTCCAAGACATGGCATGACATGGCATGGAAAGGAAAGAAATGGATTGGCAAGGCAAGGAAAGGCATGGAAATGCATGTCATGGCATGGCATGGCATGGTAAGGCAAGGCGTGGCAAGGAAAGGCATGGAATCGCATGGCATGACAAGTGAAGGGAAGGAAAGTGATGGCATGGGAAGGCAAGGCCTGGCATGGCATGGCATGGAAAGACATGGAAAGGCATGACATGCCATGGAAAGTCAAGGCAAGGCATGGCATGGCAAGGGAAGGAATGAAAAGTCAAGGTAAGGCATGGCATGGCATGGCATGCCTTTCCTTTCCTTGTCTAGGTCATTATTTCAAGTTTTGTGGATGGTTATTTCTTGAATGTATTAAATAAATGTTTTTTCAAAGTAGTGATATTGCATGTTATCTTGTATTCATCTCAAATTAACCTTGTCTTGAAACCGTCAATTTCGTGGTTAGATTAGGACTTAACCTTGATTTCCATCCTTGTTAGCTTGACATATAGGGTTTAGTTGTCATATTTGACCCTTATAATACACCTTGACACCTTTTATTATATTTATGTCATATTTTTCATCCATTTTCTTATCACTGAAATTGCATCTGCAAATGGTTATAGGAATCCAACATCTCCAAACACCTATTAGTTCATCCATGGACCAAAAATGCATTTCCAAAAGGTCCAAAACTATACAACCAATTATAAAATCATCATGCTCTAAGACTACACAGGAAGCACGCGCACATGCGCCATCTGGAAACACAAGAAAAGTGCACATGTGCACGATGCATGACTGTGGACGCAAAAAAATGCACACCCCTTAGAACGACGCATTTATGATTGTGGTCGGCCTTCCACCCACTTATGGTTCAGCTTCCAAGTCAATTTGACATCCAAATCTCAGCTAAATCCGACTAGGGGGCTAATCAAAGACCTAAGGGTGCCCTAAAGGGCCCCATGTTCACACTAAAGACTGGTTGAATAATGCCTCAAAGCTATGCTATAAAAGGAGGCCATGGGTGCACTACATTTCCAAGAAATTCATTTGTATTGTTATGCTGCCTATATTCTCTGGGAGGATCCTCTTTCCTTGTTAAGAGAATACAAGAAGCATTTCATTTGAGCTATTCACATCACCTCTTGAGTGAATGAGATTTGGATTTCTTCACCATTTCCTTCAAGTTTTCTAGTTGTAAGAAGAGCTCAATATTTGGGGGTTCAAGAGCCCTCCCTTGGAGGAAGAAGGGACCCATAAGTATCCCTTTCTCTTTGGTGTTTTACCACTAATACAATCCTATCCATTGGTGGCATGAGTGTTGTTTATTTTTGTTTTTAATGTTCTTATGCACTCTAGTTTAGTTTCTTTTATTGTTCTTAGCTTAGTTCTTTGTTTATTCCTTATGATTGATGTTTCTAACTCTTTAATTCACCGTTGTCTTGCCCAGCTAACCCAACTGGGCTTTTAAGCATTCCTATTTTGCTCATTCAGGTGAAAAAAGGGGCGAAACAGATTGGCACGTGCACCAAACCCACTGTATTTCTCAACACATCCTGCGCACCTATGCCAATAGGTTGTTTTAAATTCATGCATTGGCACTCAATGCACCTCTATCTACTCTGAAACCTATGCATCTATCCAAAAAATCAAATATTGGAAGGGTTTTTGTGATCTATTGAAGGCCAATAGCCGTCTTAAACTTGATTCCATGCATATTGTAACATGCACCACACTTAGATACCCTCTCCATATGAAGGGATTAGTCAAAACATAGGCACGTAGGGGGTTAAAATCATTATTTCCTCTTTTGCTTTCATTTTGCCACATGGATGGCTTGCTTTGATTAAAGTTTAAGTTGGAATCATTCTATATCACATATAAAAATTGCATTCGGACCAAAAATTGGACATCAATCATTGAGTATTCTCTTCTCTCGTGCCATAAAGTGATCTTGAGAATCAGAAAAAGATTGAGGGAAAATTTCATCTCCCTTAAGAAGACAAAATATTTAGGAGAGGACCATAGCCCCCTCGGGACTCCTCTTAGTTTATTTTTCAAAAACATCTTAATATTGTAAGGGCCCATACATGCCCAAATGCTACAAAGATAGGATAGTGTTGAAATTTACTTTCTTAGATTAAATCACTAGGGAAGTTTAAAGGTTTTGTAACAGGCCCATACATGCGCACTTGTGCACAATCTCGGATAGTTTTGAAGCTTTCTTAGATTAAATCACACTAGGGAGTTAAAGAATTGGTAAGGACCCACATGTCCACATGCTAGTTCTCTAGAGACTTTAAAATTCCTCAAGGTTGTACCAATGGAATTTAGTTAATTAGGTAATCAAGACTTGTAAGGACCACACAAAGTCCACATGTAGCAAGGTGACACCTAACTTATTAAAAATTTGGCACACTTTCACTTGTTCACACACAAAGTCACTATTCACTCACATAGTTTTCATCTCGAAACATGGAGGTTGAAGAAATTTTCCTCCAAAGGGATTCTGAAATGCCCCACCCTTTTCTTGAGGAAACTATCCACTCCCACTTAATTTCAATGAGATTGGTTCACACCCCCAATATCTCAAACAAACATCTAATTTTTTTTCTAAAAACTCACTAAGTTTTCCTCCACAGGAGGTGCCAAAAGATCTTTTTTTTAGTCTAGTTAGGATCTCGGGGATAGGAATCCAAATAAATCCCCGTTATCTGGCTCTCACATCTTCAAACAATATAAGTTGTCAAATATGGAACTTTAAATCATCCAAGTCAAGTGTTCCTACACCATAAGGTAGGGAGATACCCGTGAAGGGTTGAAGGCCGAGGTCAAGTTTTTTTGTGCATCCCCCGTTAAGGCACCCACCTCTTGGACAGGATCTAGTTCGTGACCCATTTATTATGACGAAAATTTAAATGTTGCACTTTGACTGAGAGACCTAGTGACCAAATTGTAGGACATCTACCCAGGTGGCAATTGTGGGCTGCAATTGCACCTTGATCAGATTTTGTGTGGCTATTGGGAAATATCGCCAGCTCTTTTGAGATATGCACCCTCTACCCCTCATTATAACTGATTACTTCATCCTTCACTATTTCCTCTTCTGGTGGCTTCAGACCCCACTATCGAGTGCTATTGGAAGGTCTAGTGCTATTTGAGAGGAAGGACGTTATGTCTTTTAGGACACGAGCATTTTTTTCTTTGTTCCCCCACACAGACAAAATCCACCTATTCACATGTCTCTTTCTTTATCAGTTGATTTATGTATGATTCCCTTGTGATTACATGTGATTGTGAAAAATATTGTGAAGGTCCAAGTTATACAAAGTCTCTTGTTCATTAATTTCTCTCATCACCATTTGCACACATCCACTTTGCTAGTCAGACATCATAGGGGACCCACAGAATCCCTGTCATTCTAGATGCTTGTTAAATCTCCTTCCCATTCTAGGGGGAGTTCCTAGTCTTACCAAATCATTGGCTCCACCTTTTCACACTCCTATGAGTGCTACTATCTTAGGATCTGCTTTGCTCGATTCCACTTTACTTGGGTCCACTTCCCAAGATCAACCATCCACCCACTTTCCTGTACAAGGAAGCAGGGGGCACACTTCTTCCCCGGGAGGAAGTGCAACCCCACCTAGCCCCTCTCATGGGTCAGGGACACACACCACTCACACGATGGCCGGAACAAACCCTCTTTCATGGTTAGGCACACAAAACATTCTCACCATGGCTGGAACTAATCCTCCACCACCACCCCAGATGCCATACTTGGCTTCCCTCAACATACCGAATTTGACTAAACTCACTAGTGATATCATCTTACATGACCCCACATGGCCTGCAATGCCTACCAAACTACCTTTAGACATCCTCAAGTTTGAAGGAAAAGACGGAGGTGACCTGACCAACCATATCATGTCCTTCCACTTATGGTGCTCTTCAAAGAACATCATGGATGACTCTGTCCGATTAAGGTTATTTCAACGCACACTCACTAGCCCATTAACCAAGTGGTATGTAGAAGAAAAATTTGGGTCCCATACGACCTTTGAATCTTTGGCCAAAGCATTTTTGACATTCTTTCAACTACCAATCCATCATGACAATGGTCTTGAAATACTCTCAGAGTTTAAACAAACCTCCGCTACACACATCGCTGACCACATTCATGAATGGCATCGATGACGTAGTCTATGAAAAGAAGAAGCCACCAAGCAATAATTCCTTAATTGGTTTCTCAAATCCCTTGTGTCCCTTCTTGCCAAAGATGTGGCCGCCACCTTCCCTCAGTTTGAAGAAGAATACATCAACAAGGACCAATAGTTCGGACTCATTTACTCACAGTCAGGATACTTATATATGGTACTACTTGATGCCTCGATAACCATTCCATTTAGCCAGGACAAACCTGGGATGTCTCACTCCATGGATGGATTGATTGGTACCATGTCACACCATAATCCATACCCCCCACAACCAACTATGTATGGTACACCTCCATATCCACCGATATATGGAGGCAATCCTTACTATCCCACTCCCCCTTATAGACACACATACCCTGTTTCCCTTTCTTGAACTGTAAGTGGACCCCCGCCAGCACCCATGACATGCCCAACTATTCAACCTAGTTCTAGAAATGCCTCTACCTCTACTTACACCCTAAGAACTAGTGAAAGTGCCATGCCTTCCTATGTACCCTACGGATCATTACCACAACATAATCTATACTTCCCATTTCCTGGTCCTCCACAGCCCATTGCTTCCCCACAAGGACAACCACACACTGGGGTTAATTTTGTTCAGCCCTCTCTCATTCAGCAATATCAAAATTTTGAACAAATGAATACAAAAAATCTGACCCATTTGTCGAACAATGCTAGAAAGAAAGGAAAAAATCAAAACAATAATAATACATGACCATGAGGGAACCAAAACCACCCCCAACAGAACCAACTTGCCGGGGAAACTAGAGTCAGTGGAACCAGAACCCCCAAGGGGGTAATAACAACAAATGCCAAGGGAAGAATAACAACAATATTCGAAAAAAACTTCCCTTGTGCCCTTTCTGGAGAGTATGGCCACTATACTCACCATTTCCCCCAAATTGATGATTTTAAATGGATGAAGGAATTCAAAAATGGACCACGTCCCCTAGCATTGCCTGCCCCCCAACAAGCCCCAAAAAAATATGTACAACAACCACCCCCTGTCATTCTACAAAACCCCATCCCCCACCAAGGGGTGATGAACACTCAACAGGAGATACATCCTACCCCACCCCAAATGGGACAGTACCCAAATCCTGGCAATCCTGCGAATCACACTATCCTCCTCACCAGCGAAGAATAACTTCTTCTACAAACACACAATCATCAATACAATGCCCCCTCTGAATATTCTCCCACCACCTCCCCTTCATATTCCTTGCATTCCATTATGAAGGAACGTCAACAACCCTCAGGCTAGGGAGGCTCACAATTACAGTCTGGTCGACGACTTGGCACAATATACTACCGCCATGTCAGTCTTAGAAGTCCTTCAAACTTGTGCCACTCAACGGAAGTCATTACTTTCCTCCTTGGGGGTAGTCGACCCTAACGATACCCGACTCATAACATTTGATATTGATAGAGGAGAACCTCACCTCCCCGCTCTTGTCTCTTTTCAAATACCAGTTAAAATATGGAACATCATAGTCCATCGGTGCATCATTGGTGAAGGTGCATCTACATGCATCATGTCCAAATCTGTATGGTAGAAACTTGTCTCTCCCAAACTCATACCATCCAACATTACCTTAAGAGCTTATGACGGATGACCATCTTCTCCTGAAGGGATCTTCCAAAATTTCCCCATCGAACTCGGGGGAAAAACCATTCTTATTGACATTGAGGTTATCGATGCCCCACTCGATTACAATATCTTGTTCCGTCGTAGCTACATGTATGCTATGAAGGTAGTTTCCTCTTCTATGTTTTGAACCATGATGTTCCCCACAATGGGAAGATCATCACTATCGACCAAGTGTCACATTACGAGCCCAACCCTTCCTCCAACATTGATAATATCCTACCCTTTGTTCACACTAATCCTGAGGCCTACCCACTCATCGAAATGGGTCCCAGAATTTTTAAGGACCCATCCTTTCTAGGGACATACCATGGAGCACCTTCGCTCATCCATCCCTCAACACAAGTATGTGTCATCTCATCCAACAGAACAGAAACTGGAGATACCCTTCCTCCCACAGAGGCTTCATTACTATCTAAAGTCCCTCTAGCTGCAGAGCTCCTTCCTTAGGAATTCCTTGAGAACCCTCCAGATCCCCTTGTTCTTGATTGTACCCTCCCCCAGGGCCACATTCTAGTTTGGGAGACAGTCCCCCAAGCCATTACCCAAATCCCTTTATTTTACCCCTTGTTGGATGTAAAATCTTTCCAGGTAGACGCAACACTTACCCTTCCCAACATGGTGCTGGAAATTCCAGTATGGTATCTACATCCCCCTAATATGGACCCTCAACCATCCCTCCCTCCCTAAACAGAAGGAATCCTAATGCAGATTCCAATACTTACCCCCACCATCCCACCCACACCTCCACTCACTAACACCCCTGCTACAGTTGGGAGCATACGGAAGAAGAAAGAGCCCGCCACTCCACTTCCACCATGTGTTCAGCCTCCTTGTGCACTATGCGAGAAATATGGACACCCCACCAATAAGTTCCCATCTCTCCCCGAGCTACGCAATTTAATTAAACTACTGCGAGCACCGACACCACTCGTCACTCCCCCTAGTTCTACCTCTGCGTCCCCTAACACAGGTAGAAAAGGGTTGCAAACCAAATTTGCATGTGCCATCTATTATGAGTATGGCCATTACACCCACCATTGCCCGACGTTACCTCAATTTTGACAGACACTAACTGTAGTCCGCCAAAGCTATGTGATGACCTCTATCAACAAACAGATGCGATTCCCTTGTGCTCTTTGTGAATCACTTGAACACTTCACATATCAATGTCCTATGATCATTGAGTATCGACATCATTAATTGTCCCTTATTTCCAATCCTACCATCACCCCACATCCAGTAACACTGGTAGTTCCCCCTACTCCCTCTCCCGATATTGTTTATATATTCTCTCCCGAGCTTGAGGGACTTCCCACTCCTCCATGGTTCATTGATAGTCTAGAGAAGCATTTTCCCCCAAATCCTCCCAATTCTCCAGTTCATTTCCCCATGGAAATTTTATGCCTGACCACCATTTTCAACCCACCATATATTGATATTTGGTTTATGTCAAGTGAACCATCCCAACCTCCTTTTGATACCCCCTCTACATCATCACCACCAAAAAACAACCACACGGTGATAGTCACCAATGTTCTTCCCCTGTATCCACTATATTCTCGACAGTTCCACTGCGACGAAGGCATCCTCGAGGAATTAACTACCCCTGATTGCCCATGGGATCCGCTCCATCATCGAGCGCACTTTCTCTCACAGGACGCCTTTGCGACTCCTAGCAAAAACTCCATATACGCAATCGAATCCAAATATTTTATCCCATTAGGGCATATAGACTGGTTCAATAAACCTATCCCTGCCCCCGACACTTTTGAAGAAGGCAATATGGCCAACATTTCCCCCATCGTCAAAATTGATATTTCCATTAAAACTGGAACGATAGGGGAAATCACCATAGGCACCACATGCTCTCTTGAAGAACTCATCGCTTACAAAGCTCTCTTCTAGGAATATCGGAACATTTTTGCCTGGTCATACACAGAAATGCCCGACCTAGATCCATCTATTATCGAACATCGTATAGACACATGGCCTGATATTACCCCGGTACAACAAAATCAACGTCCATTACACCCATCCACAGCAGCGGCGATTAAAGCTAAAATTGAAAAATTACGCGCTGCAAGGTTCATATACCCCATCACATATACGTCATGGTTCTCCAACCCCGTCCCCATTAAAAAAAAGCAGTGCACTATCTATGCTTGTACGGATTTTCGTGATCTTAATCATGCTTATCCCAAAGACAATTTTCCAACGCCCTTCATTGACCAAATTATCGATGATTGTGCCGGCCACGAGGCTTTGTCCTTCATGGATGGTTTCTCTAGCTACAACCAAATTTAGATCCACCTAGATGATCAATACAAAACTACATTCACTATCCCCTAGGGCACTTTTTCATATCGTTTCATGCCTTTTGGCCTCAAGAACGCCGGTGCAACTTTACAAAGGGCCATGACAAACATCTTTCATGATCTGGCTCATATCATCCTCTCATACTTGGATGACCTCACCGCTGAATCTAAGAAACACACTCAACATATCGAGGATTTACGAATCATCTTCCAAAGGTGTCGTCAATACAATATCCACTTGAACCCCCTCAAGTACGTATTTTGCATCACTACTGACCACCTCCTTGGGTTCATTGTTTCCCAATGTGACATCACAGTGGACCCCCTCAAGATCCAAGCCATCACGAAAATTCCTCCACCACGAAATTTATGCCAACTGCAGAGCTTACAGGGCAAAGCTAACTTTCTACGACACTTTGTCCCAGATTATGCCACTCACGCACATGACTTCCTTTACTTGCTATGCCATGACATCCCATTTCAATGGGATGAACATGCCCAATCCGCTTTCACTGACCTCAAAGGGGAACTCTCCAATGACCCGTTGATTAGTCCACCTGACTATGACCGCTACTATATCCTCTACTTATCAACATCATCCATTTCAGTAGCAGGAGTTCTCATCCAATTAGGGGATGATGCCCATGAGCATGTCATTTACTACATTAGTAAGAATCTTTTAGGACCACCCTTGAAATATAATCATGAAGAGAAACTCACCCTTGTAGTTGTCCTCATAGTTCAAAAGCTGCGCCATTACATTCTTCTTCGAAGTACCAAAGTCATTGCAGATTTCAACCTAATGCAACACTTGCTCAGTCATCGGAAAATCAACGACAAATTTTCCCGATTGATCGTTATCCTTCAAGAATATGACCTCGAATTTTCCACATCCAAGAGAAATAAATCCCTTGTCCTTGCCAAACTCATTACGACATTTCCTTTCGATACTACTAGCTCTCCTGTCAATACCGACTTCCCTGATGAACTTCTCTTTTTCATCCCCTTGGATGATCCTTGGTATGTGTTATTGGAATAATCGGTAGGTGCAGACAATAATAGATCTCCCTAGATCCACCTGGATCTAGAACAAAATAGGACAGGACATGACTCTTTCCCTAAGTTTTGACTATTGAATTGACTAGGAGGAAAGAATAAATAACATACCTTATTATTGCTTCCTAGGGTCTTTGTGATCCAGGGGGTCATTCGTCATGAAGTTACACTGATCCAAATAAAGGAGAAAAAATGGTACAATGGCAATGAAGTGGCAATGCAATGATTGGGTAAGAAGCAAGATTTAATAATTTAAAGCATAAAAGGATGAGTCACACCAACTAGACTTAGCATATGTTTTTCAACCACTATCCAATGTATAGCAAAACGGTTCTAATCCATTCAAAAAATGTTTATGACATGGATTGGTCACTCCGATGAGTGGACACATCAATTGTTGTACCATTGGCAACGCACCGTTCTGGAAGTTAGACAAGGGTGCCTGGATTATAGTTTCATATTGTTGGCAGTTATAAGCATACACTGCTATATTTGGTAAAAAACAATTAGTGTTCATTCATGGTACAATGTGTGCAATGTTTGGTGGGCGAGTCGAACTCATGATCCATTGTTTCAGCCAACAGTTGATTTGTTTGTTATCAAAAAATCTCGCAGAGATGAATCCCACGCGCCTAAAACGGGATTGAACCCTCGAATTGCACCTTTATAACCAAGGGTTTTGCCAGAGGACGGGGCAGAGGACGCAGCCAGTGGACGGAGGAGAAATTCATTTCAATTTGTCCAGCATTCCATTTTGAACAACTGCCAGAGGACGCAGACAGAGGATGGAGGAGAGATTCATTGCAATTTGTCCAACATTATGTTTTGAACAACTGTTGAATTCGTTTTACAGAGACGGGGAACAGAAGAAAGCGTTTTTGTTGTAAAATTGTTCCAATGTTGTGTTCTTTCTGAAGTCGACCATGCTCTGCATCAATTGGCTTCTTTGTATTTTGAAGGCCATTTGGTAATTTTTAGAGAGGAGGTCTTGAAGGCTTCTGTACAACATACTGTTCTGTTGCCAAAGTTGATGTCCAGAAATATTTTGTACCATTTTAAAAGCCATTAATTGGATCGGTACCCATTGGAGAGGGACCCGGAGACGTAGCCCAGTGAAGGGGGTGAACTCTGTTATCAAACTCTTTTGTTCTTGTCTCTCATTTTCTATTCCATATTCTCTTCCTATTGCTTTCATTTTTGTAGATTTCAGCATTTAATCATCACATTAATGCTTTTAAATAATCAAATTGCAAACTAATGATAAGCATTCATAGCTTTTACATGCACATATGTTGAGATCCGATGGATCAAGTTTGGTATCAGAGCAGGTGACTGTTTGTGCATAGTTTTTTGAATGCTTAC
>SNQJ01S0042862.1:5711-22092 GCA_010110895.2 Picea sitchensis
CTTCAAAAAAAAATAAAATCATTATTAACTTCTAGTTTCATTTTACAGCATCAAAAGTTTTACAAATACTTATCTCTAAGACTTGAGGACAATTCAATAAATAAGGTTGAGGGGGATAAGGTATACATTTTTTAAATCCTTTCAAGCCTTCTACATATGACAACATGCAATTCAAAAGGGAACTTCATCCAGCAGAGGGACCTGAGAAGAATATCAACTTCAATCTGCAAGGGACCTGAGAAAAATATCAACTTCATCCAGCAAGGGACCTGAGAAAAATATCAACTTCATCCAGCAGAGGGACCTGAGAAGAATATCAATTTCATTCAGTAGAGGGACTTGAGATACCAAGAAAAAGAACTACAAGATGAAATTTATCAAAATTGAAGACTTACAACAACATTCCATCTAGCTTCAATTAGACAAACACAATGAGCAAACAAGTTAGTATATATTTTCCTTTTTAATGCTTTAAATTTGGAAAATTCTTCATAAGTTAAGCANAAAAGAAATACAAGAAGAAATTTATCAAAATTGAAGACTTACAACAACATTCCATCTAGCTTCAATTAGACAAACACAATGAGCAAACAAGTTAGTATATATTTTCCTTTTTAATGCTTTAAATTTGGAAAATTCTTCATAAGTTAAGCAATGATAAATATCATATCCTTCCCTTCCCCTACATCATCTTTTCATCACTCCATTTTCATATACCCTCAAAAGCATAAAAAATGGTACTCAAAGGAACCACTTTTGGTCTCCAAATGAGTTATAAGGAAAGGATCAGGTTTCAAATTCAAACACATTGCTTTTTAGCTATAAAATGCTTTGTTTATGAAGACATAAGTTGCATACACATAGACTGAATTGTTGTTTGCATAAATGAAAGTTTGTTTGCATACACATTAAAGAAAAGGGTCATAAGAAGAAGGTTTCATGCTTGACAAAGGGGATGGTCACTCAAGGAAACGAATTAAGGGAGTTATAAGTAAAATGAACACATTTAAAAAAAAAAACCATTTCTTGTGATGATTAAGAAGAGGGAAGTATGAAGGTACAAATAAAACAACATCTTCAGTTATGATCGCTGGACAAATGCATTTAAAAAAAAAAATGCTAAAACCCTTGTCTCAGTTTCCTCCACAACGATTTTCCTCCCTTCCTAAAAAGTGTTACGACTTAAACTCTTTTCATGTGCTGTGTCTCACTTGAATGCTCCCCAGACTCGAACCACCAATGCACTCATGTGTATACTTACCTCCATTTCAAAATGCATGCTCTATTTCAACATGCCAGTGCCATTCCAAATCCCTACACTCTAGCAAATTGTTCCCTCCTACGCCTTCCTATCCCGAAATCTCTGATAAATAACGAATTGTATGTTGACAATTTCACTGTCAACATACAACATTCTTTCCCTATGGAAGAAAATGTGGAATTTGAATGAGATGCATGGTGAGAAAAGGCAAGAGAACGTATTCAAGTAGGAGTTGGCCA
This sequence comes from Picea sitchensis, assembly GCA_010110895.2. Taxonomy (NCBI): domain Eukaryota; kingdom Viridiplantae; phylum Streptophyta; class Pinopsida; order Pinales; family Pinaceae; genus Picea; species Picea sitchensis. The sequence continues at coordinate 7,212 of SNQJ01S0042862.1, forward strand.
GTGAAAAGGTAAGTTCGAACTCAAATAATTGTAAAGCTAAGTACAAAATTCGACTTCCTGAGGTACATTTTGAGAACGAGATAGTTCATTTCTAGCAAAGGCTCACTGTAAGAAGGAAAATTGAGCTAGAATTCAACAAGAAGCCTGAGATTTTTTATCGAATTACCAGGTATGCCCTTGCATAAAAAAAAAATTTGATTGAAGAACAGAGAGCAGTTTAGAAATTTGAAAAATATGAGATTTTCTTTGTTTTTGAATAGAAAAACCTTATTGAAGACCATTCACAGTATTAAATCCAAACAGAGTCTGCAAGTTTAAAAAAAATATTGGTCAAAGAAATTGCAGGGTTGAAACTTTTGACAAGAATAGAAATCCTTTTTATAAATAGTGGAAATATTTTAGGGTATTGCTCTTAAAACTTGGAAGAATCGTGTCTAGATATGAACCAGAGAAGCTTGATACATCAGAAATTCATAAGGATTGTATACAAATTCTAGAGCAAAAATGGTGGATATCTTTCTTTGAGAAATTTGATGGATCTTTTGAGGAAGTTGCTTTAGAACTTTCTCACTCATTTGATGGGGAAAGGGCTACTATTGGAAACCTTACCATTAGAATCTCTGAATATATAATTACACATGTCACTAGACTTCCTCAAATAAGAGAAAGATATTTCAAAACTAAGAATTTTAAAGATAAATCATGGGCATCTTTTATTTTCAGATCTAGGGTGGCAGCAGTCAATTGGAAGAAGGGAATCCCAAGGAGTTGGTTGATTCATCCTTTGGATGAATTAGCATATCTCATACAGAAGTTTATAACTTGTGAGGGAAGATTTAGCATCATCTACCTATATCACATTAAGCTGCTACAACACTTAAAAGGTGACTGTGAAATTAACATGCCCTATTTTATAATCAAATCCTTTCGAAGATGGCTAAGGCTGTCTAAAAACAAGGGAGGAATACAGAAAAGAGTTTATATCATTGTGGATTTATTAAAATGATCATCGTATATGAACTATAGAAGAAAAAGTTGACTTGGCATTAGTTTATCATTGAAAATGGTTTTGAAACAATAAAGGAGGAATAAAAAGAGGAACAAATCTTGGTTGTGACCGATGATGAGGGAGAAATACAGAACCCCAAGGCAACACGCTCAAAAACTCCTATGGGGAGGAGAAGAACAAGAAGCATGGTGAAAATGGAGAAATAATTTGAGGAAAAAGATAAGACTTTTACCACATATGAAAGAAAATCAAGGAAACACCAACAAGTTCAAAGGGGACAAATACAAAAAAGTGATGATGCAGCACAACAAGCACAGTATGCACATATTCAGACTCTGGAGGCACAATCATTGGAAAGTGATGGTTTTGAAGAACAAGAAAATTCCACATATGAGAAAATGAGAGAAGATGTGGAACAATTAATTAAATATATGAAATAATAAACTCAAATAGAAGAAGTGGTTGGTGGGTCCACATCAGAACTTGATAAGAAAAACAAGAAAATGAAGAAAATGAAGAGAAAAATCAAGGAAATTGAAGTCCTGGAAAGATATATAAAAATAGAGAATGAAATGCTAAGAACTCAAAGCCATAAAACACAAGAGGAAAATGAAACCTTGAATAAAAAGAACAAGAAGCTTCAAAAGAAAAAAAAAGTAATCTCGAAACAGGCCTATAAGTGGTTTCAACAAAAGAAGGCATATAAAGAAAAATATCAAAGAATGAAATCTCTTCATACAACTCAGGTTAATGTGGAGACATTATTGCAGGCAGAAGAGGTGGTAGAAGATCAGTGACAGAGGTTCAAGAACATTTTTGTGCATGAGGACATGCAAAGACTTCCTCTTGGGGGAGATGTTGAGTACAATTTTATGCTTACTTTTTACTCTATAAACTACACTTTTGTCTCTATAACCATCCATTTTGCCTCCATTTAATTCCATATTTTCCATATAACAGCTTATGTAAGGTATATTTATCATTATTTAGCTTAAGAATTGAATTTTCTAATTTTTGGCATTAAAATTGAAAATTTATCAGAAATTACAAGATTTGACTAAATCCCGTAATTGCTCCTAGGTTCGTGTACTTACAGGACGGCTGGGTAAAATCTGAGACTTGGGTCATGATCCTTGATTTACAAGCATGGATGATGAGCTATCAAATTCGATATCTGAGCCTTCCAGGTGTCTTGTCAACGCTAGTCAAACAGGGCCACTTCAGCAGAAAATACCCTGTTTTAGCCTAAAATCATGGACAATTTTAGATTTTCTTGGGATTTGTTCATATTTTATGGATCTGAAGGGGGAATTCGACCTTCTAGAATATATTATGGATATGATCATAATCTTTAGAATATTTATTAGCATTATTAGTTTCAAAACTCTTGTGTAAATACTCTAAGGCATAAACTAGTATGGCACCTTTTTTATGTGAATGAAGAAACTTTGGAATTTGTAATCTTGAGATCAGTTCTATGTTTTGTTGTTGATAATTCCTATGATATGATGATGTGAATGCTGCTATAAGATCCTTCTTAGCCGAGACAACTCAAGTGTACAAGTGAAGCAATGGAGGGCCCCCTTTGCCAAACTAGTACACTCTTCCTTTATGTTCTTTTCAAGTAATCTTTGATACATGTTTTAGATCAGATATTGATGTAGATGAGTTTATTCTTTGTTTTAGTTATATGAATTTAATAGTTAAGTAAAATTCTTAATGTTTCTAAGCCTTACTCATGTTGTGAATGATTTCTCGAATAAGAATTCAATGTGTGGTTTGCTTTCAAGCATTAGGATAATCATGGATGTTTTTTGAGTTATTTACGCTTTCAGTACTTTTGATTTAATAAGAATTGATGATAATTGCTAATGAATGAAAGAAGACAATGAATTCATCTATTGAATAAGAGTTTTTTCATTCTAGCATTGATAAGACTTAGAACTAGTTTGAATATCTCTTGAATGCTTACTGTTGATACTCTTTAGGAAAACAATTGTTGATTATTGTCATGAGATCTATGAATAGGACTTCTGAACAGAAGCTTAGCATCTCTTCCATATTCAGCTCTTAGAATAGGTTTTGGTTTATTTCCATTAAAGAATAAAAGTTATCTCTAAATCCATACATTTTGGATGTGCCTCTAAGTCTTACAAACACCAGATTGACAATCATTTACACTCTAATTTACATCAGTAGATTGGAGCCTAACAATAACATATGCTTGTTGATGTAAGATCATCCTTCGGATGAGTCCCTTGAAGTATGTTTAATGAAACCTAAGAAGGAGTGGTTCAATTCCATATGGGTCTTTCAATGCTTGTTTAATGATTCCAAGGAAAGAAAACTCAAGGGTTTTTCATGTTTAGAGAGTCTGAAAAACACTTAAAGAGAACTCCATAGGTTCATTTTTCGTAAAGTAGTCTGATGAGATCGAAAAAGAGATAAACTATTGCTCAACAGATGTTTTCTTCAAAAAATATTATGGGCATTAAAAGAACAAGGTCACTCGACAATCTTTTTGTTTTCACGGAGCATGAAAAGGGCTTAAAGGATGATCCATAGGTTTCATTTTTAGTGTTACCATTACGAGTATGAAAAAGAGAGAAAAGTATACTCAGATACATTCTCATTGAGTTACGAGCATGATAAAGAACAAAAACTAAGCTTAGAGTTTTTCCCGAAAAACCCTAAAAGAATTTGTACATGCGACAAATGTATAAAAGAAAACAAAAATGATGTATCTTTGTTCAATGTTTCAATCCTATATTTCTCATCTGCAAAAAAATCAAACACTTGCAACGTCGTTAGGACTTTAGGGTTTAGGTGAAATATATAAAATAATAAAAAATATAAATGAAAAAAGTGAAAAAGTCAATAAAAATGAGTAAAAAAATCATTTCACTATTCCATTGTTATTTCACCCAAATTTTGTTCCAAAACCCCCTATTTACCTCAATTTTCCACGGTGGATAGCAGAAGGCATGGTTGATCATTCGACAGATGGTCTCCATAGAACATGTAATTTTCATCTCTTTCGACCTTTCGTGGATCAACTTTTTCTTTTCATTGGTTAAAAATGACATTTTGAGTTAAGTTTTCAAGGGTACTTATATGCGAAAATCGTCGCAGGCGCCCTATATTATGACCTGTGGTAACCCAGGGTCATCACATGCAACCTTAAAGCTAGCCTGCGAGGACTCCACACTGTACGGATGTCCTAGCCTGTGAAGTGTGCAATATATTTTTTTTTTTGAGATGTATTTTCCAATAAAAGTTTCCAGAGAGAAGATAAAGATGTTAATCTCTTTTTTTTGTTCCATTGCAGGTTTTCCATGGAAAAAATCTTGGAATGGAAAGAGAGAGAGCATGAGGAGGAAGACTACTTTTTCAAGAATGGTAAATTCCCTTTGGCAGTGTGGACTGTTAAAATTCTTTAAGATCTAGGGTATGAGGGCCCAACTGAGGTTACTCGAATACCTAGTTCACGTGTGTGATGCGAACAAAAAGGTGCTCCATGTGGGTGATCACATTCTTACGATAGATATCAAGAATATCTACTTCTTGACCCATCTATCTCATTGTGGGTTTCAAGATATGCTTACAGGTAGCAGGGGAGGTGGTGAGCCTATGATCCACTATACCAGTTCACATTGTGTGCCAGGTACTCGAAAGCATAGAAAAAAAGTCACTATAAGAGATGTTTGAGACTTGTCTCTATGGACCATCCTCTACACTATCACATGCATGGTAGGGAGTGAAGCTCCCCATATGTCTCTTAAGAGATATTTCTGGTATGCGTTGGAATGTATGTAGCCCCAAGTTTTCAATTGCTGTGACGAGGTTCTTAGAAGCATGAAAAAAAAATTCACCAAGTGTAGGAGTGGCGAGCTGAAACAGTTTGGATACAGATCGATTTTGGTGTCCTTCTTCCTAGAGAGGGTCCCATATCTGCACTTGCACGTAGAGTGGGGTATACTTTCCCCACAGGATCCAAGAATGAATAGGTGGGTCGACCTCATGGCCCGACATGTAACTGGTCCTATCATTAAATATAATGATGTCTTATTTGACTAGTTGAGTACCCAGATGCTCATGGTTGATGACGATGTGTATGCTAGACTCGCCTTCCATGGTGATCTAGACCTGGTTATTCTTCAAGGTTCCCAATGGGGGGACATAGGTAAGAAGGAAATTTTGTTTTAATGATGTTTTTGTGATTTTTAATATAAAGTGTTTTTATGTGTTGTTTATCCAATGACTAATAAAATTCTCTTTTGATGATGTAGACGTGGGACCTTACTGACCTCCAAGTTCATCCCCCATCCAGAGGCAAGGGGAGAGATCTGATGTAGTAGGAGTAGTTGTTGTTGACTATGAGATCCTATAACAGAATCTAGAGCGGACCATGATGAACATCTTAGATGCTTCCATTGATGATATCCCGAGGCATTATCTATGTCATGTAGTTGACGTGTCTTCTTCCATTGGTCAACTGCTCCGTAGAGTAGCAAGGGTGATCACATGTTATAGAGAGCAACATCCTTGATTCCCTATTTGTATTTGAATCTATGTGCTTCACATTTTTGATATTTTGATCTTCAGACACAAACACTTTTTGTAAACCTTTTATCGTTATATATACATGAGGCTTCTACCGTCTTACTTGTTTGTATATACAAAGTGTGGTTGGATTTTATAAATGTCTCAAATGTCTGTCTAACACATAATTAGCCAAAGGATATGTTAGTGTATTTAGACATCTAGGAATGTGTTGGTATTCAATGTAATCAAAATGACGTTCCAAGAGGCAAATTCGTAAATATACCCTTAATAACTTAGGACTTCGAATGGAGTACACATTACTCAACTGTAGGACTACTAAATGCAAATCGCATCATACAATAAGATGACAGATTCCAAGTGAAATAATGTTGTGCAATAATTCGATGACTGCACTGTATTCCACAATATTGTTAGTTGCATGACCAAGGCAAACACCATGTAGACTAATCAATTCATCTGTAGGTGCATAGATTTCCCAAGAAGCAGCCACTAAGTTCTGAGTACTATGACTAGTGCCATCAACAAAGCCAATGTAGGGTAGTGAAGACATCGACATCTGGAAACCAAGCACAATGCAAGGTAAGCAACTAAAGGTCGAAACCAAACAATGAAAAATCACACAAGAGTATGATACACTAAAATACAAGAACTCATATAGAAATGACTTAAGAATAGTACTTCTTTAAGTAAAGCCCATTTCTGGGTTCACTCAAAGGGATTCCATCATAATCAACTAGCTCATAAGCTCCCTTCTCCAACACACATTTTACAATGTAAGGACCTCGCCACATGACCTCAAATTTACCAGCCCCTAAAAAATCACGATCTTGTTCATAAATAAGAACTAGATCACCTTCAGAAAAAACATTTGGCTTAACATGTTTGTCATATTGGGATTTAACACGTTTCTTCTGAGTTTCAATAACTAAGGCGACATCATGGCAAGTTTCGTCTGGTTGCATTAAATAAAAAAGACACTCTTCTTCGATAGAGGTATTGGGGAGAAGTTCGAAAACTAGCTTCAAAGACGGTATTTCACATTCAATCGACAAGATAGCTTCGATACCATAAACTAGCTGGAAAGGTGTAAATCCCATGGGAGACTTAACGGATGTCTGATAGGCCCATAATGCTGAAAACAACATCGTGTACCAACTAGTATTATGAATTCCTATCATCTGTCGAAGAATAGTAATGATAACTTTGTTAATTGTTTCAACCTGGCCATTGGCCTGTGGATAATAGGGGGTTTATTTTTCATGGTGAAGACCCAACTTTTCAGTAAGTTCAGACATCATAAAATTTTGAAAATGACTATCATGATCAATAACAATAGCTTGAGGGATTCCAAAACGAGTAATGATATGATTGAATATGAACAATGCTACAATGTTTCCAGTGTTATCAAATGTAGGAATCACCTCAGCCCATTTAGTGAAATAATCTACAGCTATAATGATGTATCCATGCCCCCCGACCAAGTGAGGGTTACATGTCATGAAGTAAATTCCCCATTTGGCGAATGGACCAATGGAAAATATAGGATGTAAGGGAGAAGGATGAGATATTATCTTGTTGTTATAAGTTTGGAAAACGTGGCATTTATGAGAATCAATAGTGCAGTCCTTAAACAAAGAAGGCGAGAAATAACCCACTCGTAATATCTTTTGGGTAGTGGCATACCCAGACATATGACCACCACATGCTCTGGAGTGACAGTCATTCAAATCTTTCTCAAGTTCATTGTATGTGAGACATCGTCGAAAAATGGAATCAATATCGTGACGATAAAGGGTATCACCAAGAATGATGTATTGTCGGGCTTGATACCATATATGACGATGATCCCTGCTAGATAGATCGGGCTAGAAAGTTTGAGTCTGGAGATAGATAATAATATTTATGTACCATAACTCATCAGAAATTATCAGAAAAAGGGATTCATTAGGCAAGGAATCCTATGCCACATTTTCTGTCTCAATGGAGGGAAGGTCACATATTAGTTCAGAGAAAACAAAAGATTTCTTTGACTTGGAGCGTTCGAATTCCAAGTCAAACTCCTGGAGAATCACTATCCACTTGGATTACTTTCCCCCTAGAAATTGTCGAGTGAGGATATGTTTCATAGGCTTTCAATCGCAAATAAAAATTGTCCCGCGTAATAAGATATAATGACGAAAATGTTGAACAACTTGAAAAGCTTCGAAGGCCAGTTTCTCCACATGTAGGTATTTGGTCTAGGTAGTCGTGAGACTCCAACTCAAATAGTATATGACATGTTCATCATGTGAATCATCCTCTTGGGCTAAGACCATGGAAATGGTAGAGTCTGAAGACGCTAATTAAAGGAGGTAATCTCGGCTATAGTTAGGGGAAAACAGTAATGGTGTACGGGTTAAGGCAAGTTTCAAATCTTTGAAGGATTTGTTTGTGGTATTGTCCCATACAAACTCGTAACCTTTCTTGAGTATCTGAGTGAATCCTCTCGTCATTTCAGCATAATTGGGGATGAAACGATGTAAAAAAAATTCCTTCCCTTGCAAACTTTAGAGCTGGCATAGTGTGGAAGGAGGAGGTAGATTAAGGATAGCCTCAACCTTCAAGGGGTCTACTCGAATCCTGTGTATAGACATGATAAAACCAAGAAATCGGCCATAATCCACAAAAAAGACACATTTATGTGGGTTTAAGTGAATACGATAATAACAACAACATATAAAAATGGCCCTTAAATGTGTCGGGTGATCTTGGTGACACATGGAATGTGTCGGTAGATCGTCAAGATAGGGTTGCACAATGAGAATTATCTTTTGAATGATTTTACCATTTGGGTATATCTTAATCACATGAACAATGATATCGGGATCAATACCTGGCATTTCTTCATAACTCTAGGCGAATACGTCATGAAATTCGTGGAAAAGGGATTTATAAGTGTGGACCTCATAAATAGAACATGAGGCCCCAATATGAACATTCTCCATGACTCCAAGTGTAATGGATATGTCAAGAGGGATGGTAGGTGAAATGTTTCTCAAGTTCCCTTCATACAAAACATCGTGTGTTGACTCAAGAGATGAGGAAATAATAACAATGGTCGACGAAGTCGAAATCCATTGGTAACTCTCTATGGTGTCACTCTCTAGGAAGAGAATGGAGCGATGATGTCCATCGTCCCATGGAGTATATTCCGTAGACATGAATGACATGATCATCTCATCGGTAGGAAAGATCAGGTGGAATAGATCACGAGATGAATCACACAGAGGAGGAGGTTGCCCATTGAATAACTTGATAAGCAGATTCAACTAGACTTAAAGGCATCTTGTCGTCATAACGAGGGTAATCACTAGGGCTAGTTACTACCCATGGGTCATATGACTTAGGGGTTTCAGGAAAAATGGTGGTTATCATGTTAATAGAGGCAATAAAAGGAGGGAGAATATTGGGTGGTGGGAATGGAAACGTACCCATCAAAGTAGAATCTTTCAAAAGACCCACTTTGACATTCTTGCAACCAGGAGGTGTCTTCGAGATAAAAGGGACGTTTCTAGTACAGGGATCGAAATTAAAGAAGGCCATCTGGTCAACAATAACGACCTTTCCTTGTTGTGGGAAACGTAACACATGGAAAAGGGTGGACAAAACTACATGCATGGAATCAATCCATCTACGTCCAAGTAAAAGGTTACAATCAAGAGGTGCATCAAAGACCTCCACCTCAACATTGACTAATTTACCTTCCAATGTAATAGATAATGACGGAAGAACACCGCAAGGTTTAAAAATTGTACTATTGAAGGCCTTAAGTGTATTGTGTGATTCAGTGAGAGTAGGAGAGCCAATATATTTCCAACAAGTGACAGACATAATGCAAGTTGATGCTCCTTCATCAATAACAATTCGAAAAATATTTTTGTTTTCAACAACATCTTGGATCTTAAATGTTAACTGAGGAGGGAGCCTTGGAACATGATCTTCCAAGTTAAAGATTATTAAATTAGTATCCATGGGATCAATTCCACCAATGGCCTTTAACAGTTCCTTTCATTGAGCAAGGAAACTTTAAAGGAATTGGAGAGCTGACATCACAGAGGGTTCTTGTGCAAGGTCTTCTACAATACTGTAGTTTTGGGTAGCATGTGCATGAGGATTGAACGCAAAATTTTGAACAATGCCCTTGAGAGGAGGGTGAAGAACTCTATCAAGACCTGGTATTTCGAGATGAAGAGGACCATTTGAAGGGGAAGTTGGAGGAGAAGGTTGAACCAATGAAGGTGTGATACCATCAACTTTCTCTTTTGATGGAGAGTAATCTTTGGCTCGAGTTTCGATTGCAACCCTATTATTTTTAGAATCAATAGTACAGATAAGAACATAAGAGGTGGTAGAAGAAGAATCTTCGTCATGAATGACCAGTTGGGATTGTTGATAAGAAGGGAAAGGCTATGACAAAATGGCAGGTGTAGAAGGTATCCCGGTCCCTTGGAGGAACTTAGTAACCTCGACATGTCTTGGACAATCTTTCGTGTAATGATCATCACCACAAATAAGGTAGGGGTAACGAGGTTTATGTTTATATTTCTCATCAACAGTTTGTGCTTTGTTTTTATTGGATCATGGATTATTATTCTTGTCCTCCTTATTCTTACCCTTCCCTTTCTTTTTATTTTGATTTTCCCCGGTAGGCATAGACTGAACAGAATTAACCTCAACAGACTTACCAGTGGGAGGAGTAGGAGAAGGAGTGTTTTGTACAATAGAATTATTAGATTTGGGATTGGTGTGACCAGTGTGTGTAGACTGGGTATCAGCATGAAAGGTGCCAATCACACCATCAACAACATGAGAAGTTGTTGGAGGTGTTCGGGTAGGGTTTGTGGAAGGGCGAGGAGCATCAGGGATCAAATCATAAAGTCTTCTCATTTGTGAATAAACAAGATCTAGATATTGAGCACGAGTGATCGCCTGTTATTCAGTGACAACACCACCCATGGTGACATCATGAACGATAGGTCCAATGAGTGATTTGGTAAACCACTCGGCCAATAGTTGATAAGGAATGGGAACTTTGATTAAATGTCTTCTCCTCCTCCACTCATGGATGTGATCGAAAATGAGTGGATGAGGATTTCTTGAAAGAACTCAAAAATTTTGGTTCCTGTCTCATATTGAATTGACAATTGGTAATGTGTCAAAAAGGACATGGCCAAGGTGTTAAATTCATTGAAGAAACCTCACTATATCTCGATGTACCATTTTTTTGCTGAACCCGTGACAGTTCATTGGAAAAGTCCTAATCTGACAGAGTCATCCATCAAGGAGTTGGATGAAAAACACAGATGAAAAGCCATAACATGATTATTTGGGTCTTCTCCTGTTCGAACATCAAATTTAGGGATGTTGGACGGTAACATGGATGGTATGATGAGTCAATAAGGAGACTGTAATATAGGATCATTCAAAATCCTAGATAGATCAGGTAAATCTAAAGTGACTAGAAAAGGAAACTGTCGGTTCACTTGTGGAAACTAGTAGTTTTGAGGGTGAATCCCCATAGGTATACCAATAGGACCATAAGCATTCTGCAAATAATTAGACAGTCCTGACAGATTTGGTTGTGGAGGATTTTGAGGCATGTATCCCATAGGGTTGGGTTGATTAGGGGTGTTCCCTTGGAAAGGAACATTAGATTGAAAGTTTTGACCCCAAGTGGGATTCAAAGAACCTGGATACGGTTGAACAAGGTTAAGGGGTACAAAAGAATTGACTTGAGGATGTTTCCTCCTAGACGGTGGTGTATTTCCTTAGAAAGGAGGATTCCAAGTTTGATTTTGTAACACAGGTATGTTTTTTCCTTAAAGTGGGTTATGGGCTCCAACTTGAGGTTTCCCCCTAAGTTGAGGTTGTCCCCCAAATTGAGGTTTCCCCCTGGCTTGAGTTTTATCTCCAACAGGAATCTCGAAACCAGAAATGACATAATGTCTAGTGCCTCCAATTGGATTGGAGCCACTAGGGTTGGGATGGTGGTGAGATCATCCTATCAAAGGTGGAGGAGGAACGTAAGGCCCTCTGGAGAGAGTCTAGGAAGGTGTAGGAACAAACTGATTGGCAATGTTATACCTAGGAGGAACGAAAATTCTAGAACCTCCGGATGGAACCTAGGTAGAGATAGAAATGGATGTATTTAGAGCTCTATACCCAAGGGGAAGTGATGGATTTGGTCTAGGTGGAAGTGATTTCCCAATTGGAGCTTGGGAGATAACCACATTTCCAGTAGGAATTATGGTATCTTGAGGGACCATAGTAGAATGGGCCATCTAGAGAGTAAGAATCGAGTGAGAACCAATCAACAATTGGTTTGAAATGGTGATGACATTACTGGTAGTACCAATAAAATGGTCTAAAGGTACTATATAGGTAACAAACATCTTAGGAATTTTTTATGCCATAGGTTGATCAAGACTTGCTCCTATGTTTTCGTAAAGATCACGTACTGTCAAAGGGACAAAACTAGGATTAGAAATTCCAACAGTGTGAACCGGTGTCCTAAATGATTCACTTTGAAAAAGTGGATCCTCCACTCTAGATCCTATGTTAGGTCCAGTAGGTACTTCAGTATTATCAAAAACAACAATTTCTTCGTATTAGTTCATCTGAAGTATACATGCGTCTTGTCTAATACTCAATAACGAATTTGGGGTAAGTCAAAAATATTCTAAGGAATATGAAACTATTATGAATCCCTTCAATGAGTGTGTGCGTCCAACTTCCGAAGCTACTTCATTATTGACTACTCCCTTAGGAGAGCCTTCTGGTGAGTTAGGAAGAAAAGGTCGGTAACCTTTCGGATCTTCTGGGGGTAACCCTTGCATCTTACGTGAACGACAAAGAATGATGTTTCCTGAGCCAAGTAAAGAACGAAAAAAATATATGGCCGACTAGAGGAAACAAACAACACTCACTAATAAAATATAGGAATCAAACCAAGCAAACAAACCTTCTTATTTTGAAGTCACTAGTTGGTGATGAAATCCAACGTTGTGAAATCAAGACAAGAAAGGGCTGGGATAAGTAGGTGGAAAAGTTTCATTGACGACCTTCTTAATGGACTTACACACTGGTGCAAGCTGCCACACATAATCGTGGGTATACCCTCCAAGGATCCCAAGTGAGTTTGGACAATGTTGATTCCAGGTACCATGAAGACTTGGCCCTCCACAGTCAACTCGTGTAAATACCCTAAAGAGATAGGCTACTAAGATTACCAACTACAACAATGATGCCTGGGGAAACATTCGGCAGTCCGATCCATCTGCAAAGGCATGGTATCTAGCCCAAAATCAACTCGAAAGTCTTCCACTCATAATTGTGGGTATACCTTCAAGTGGCCCCCAATAATATGTGCAATATCTACACCAAAACCAACAAAGGAGGGTGAGTAGCTCTCCTAGTCTTAATACAACCTCAGGTTTTACCCTTTTGTGACAAGGGCTTCCCAGGACAAAATGTAGCAATTGGATTTGAACTCTCCCTATCAAAATATGTTATTATGTGTTTTGATTTTTTGGAGAGTGTGCCTTAAAACCTATTCCAAAGCACTATCCTAGCTAATGTTGGTGAAAAATATCCCTAGAAAATAAAAGTTACTAATAAATTTTAAATTCAGGTTGTGTTTTAGAGGCTGTTGTTTACTCAAACAAGGATATGGAAGTGAAACTAATGAAGTTGTGACCTTGACCCAATAGAATGCAAAAAGAGATGAAGGTGAAAATTTTCAATTCAATGAACTCTAATTACAGTAGGGATAAGGTATTCTTTTGAATTACAAGAATCTATGAACTACAATTTCTTAATTCTGAATGAACACAATTCCAAATAATCATGAACTACAAAATTTTCCAGTTTCTTCTCTTTACAAATATTTTGAATGTAAAACTTTTCTTATGAGAGATTATTAAAAAGAATAAATGAATTCAGTTATTCCTTTTCAAGACAAAATTAGATATGTGATGATGAAAGGAAAATGTAATCCAAGAAAATCAAGACATCCTCAACACAATTCCCAAATCAAATTTGCAATATAGACAAAAATGAAAAAAGACAAGAAAACCTTTTGACATAAGCAAGAAAAAAGTGTTTCTTAATCAACAAACAATCGGACAAACAAAATGAATCCAAAACTTAAGTCAAACCAAAGACCCTTTGTCAAACAATCACCCAGATCAAGATCTAAGATTATATCCTTGTGACAATGAGCATAAGAAAAGACTTGCAAAATGCAAAGAAAGACTTCCAATCACTTAAAACCAATCACAAGCAAGATTTAAACTTAGGAATCAATAAAACATAGGAATAAGAAGCTGACCCCAAGAAACTAAGGCAAATTTGGGTGATAATAGCCAAATTGACTCAGTCTAACAAAATTTATAGGAGTCGTCGCAGGCTACCTGTTAGCAATCAAAAACGCACTGGCATTTTTGAAAGAATGATGCCTAATATTTTAAGGAAAATTTGACTAGATTCCCTAGCTTCAAATACAAATCTGATTGTACCAATGGAAATATTATGATCTATATATGTCGATCGACCATTTGAACGTGCGAAACAGACATTCCACGGTTGAGAAAATTGATTTTTCCCAAAGGCATTTTTTTTCTGGAAATTATGACTTTCGGTGGTTAATTCACCCAGAAGTCTTTTATGTTAACCACCGAAAGCCTGTTTTAACCAGAATACTTGAAATTTTGCCTAGATCAGGAATTTTTGAATCATAATGATATGAAACCTCGTGGAATAGACAGGTGGTGAATTATCAAGTCAGATCCAATGGTTACTTTGATGGATAAGGCAAAGAAGAGGTGTTTTAATCAAGTTTGGTACATTTTTCAAAGGCAAAAATATAGGGATTTTGGCACACCTCAGCAAATTCGAATTTTACCTCTTGGAAGAGTCATCAGTTAGCCTTGGGAGGCTTTTCTGCACTACACCAACAATCAACAGAGAGAAATTTGGGATTTGCCTCATTTTGGGGAAGCATCCCACTTCTTTTGCAACTGAATTTTGACTTACTATTTTTAGTATATTTGATTCTTATTTTCAGGATCTTAGAACTACTTTGTAATGCTATAAATCTTAGGATAGAGGATGAACCAAGGGTTCTATTTTGGGTTCTACATGCTGCTACTGTAAGAGAGACCTATTCTTATTATATGAAAAATTGCAAGCTTCTTTCAGTTGTGTTGTCAGATTTTCTTTTCTGTTCTCTGATATCTTATGAGTGAAGGTTCTTTATTGATGCTCATT
>SNQJ01S0042862.1:45156-81369 GCA_010110895.2 Picea sitchensis
TTTTGTTTTTCATAATTTTTATTTTTATTTTTTTATTTTTTGTTTGTTAATTTGTGCAGGACCTGCGATTAATCTGTGGCTTGAGAAACCATGACTCAGGGGCATCTAAGCCGTCAAAATCACCCGGGGATCGCACTCGGCCTGAGCCACACCAACCCTTAACATGGTTGGATATTTTGTCCCCGCAGGTTTCGAACCGGTGACTTTAACATCACGGAGTGGCTTAACAACACACTCCATCACCGACTGTCCTACACCTCGGGGACAATTTTTATTTTTATTTTATTTAATCATAATAATAAAATATTATGAAATTTATTAAATTTTATAATAACTTTATTTAAATTGAATTATGTATTAGATTAAGATATTCTTGGAAAACTTCATTTCACAATTATGAAAAATTATTAGTGTGATATTTGCTAGTAGCCTAATATTCATTAGAAAAAGAAATTAATACATTGTAATTTAGAAAAATGATTTTCATTTAAAAAATTAAGTTAATACATATATTTAGTTATGGCATTGTGCTTTTGCAATTATGAATAATGGAATACTTAGAGCTAGATAAGGAAAAAAGTTAGAATAGATCATACTTCATCTCTATATATACTTGAAAATATATTCACTAGTTTATTTTAAAAAATTTACTCTCAAAACAATTTATATCTTTCTATTTAAAAAATTTAATCCTCATTTTATGTGAATTTAATTGTTTAAAAATTAATCCTCATTTTAAAATTTGTTAATCATATATTTTTTTTTGTAAGTGAGTGTATCGATCTATATTACTGAAGATAATATGATATAGAAGGTGGGTCTCCTGGTCTTCCTAGAAGGAAACTAGACCAGGGAGTCCCTAGTTGCACAAGTTGAAATTAACGAGGGATGGTTCTGGTCTGCCACCAAGGGAAACCAGACTAGACCTTCCATGTTCAGTTGGAGAGAAAACATAAAATTAAAGGAAGAAACTAAAAGCATCCTCCTAAACCAGAGTGAGAAAGATATGTGACCAAACCTGACAAGGCATACCATGACTGTCTATAGCCTACCAAATCATTAATCTTGGATGATGAAGTGTTTTTGCACCTGGGGGTGATCCTTCCCACCATCTGTCTAGATCTTGTTATATTCCTTTTGTGAGGTCATGTGAGTCTTCATGATTTGAGCTGGTGCTCTATGTCCATTGATAAGAATTATGTCCATGTGATGGAAATAACAAAGGTAGAGGTGGAACTGGGCAGCCAAATGCTCCATCTTGCACTTCTAGTCCTTTTCTGTCTCTACTAGCAGTTTGGTAATGGTTTCCAGATTGTTGATGTGATGTAGGATCTCGTCCAACATTGTCTTGTTTTCCTTATTATCCTCCTGCCTGGCTGCTTCACTCTCTGATATTTCTTTTCCAATCATCATCTTTGTTATCCATGCCATCTCCATCGTTTTGTGGTAGAGTGTTTTCTCTAGGTTGCATGGCCCCCAGATCAGTTGCCCAGTCCGCTTCTTGTACCAATGCATCCCGCACTTTACCTTTGCACTTGTTATTTAATTCCTTCTCCCACTTGGTGATGGTTTCCTTCCCCTTTGGCTCAACCCGAGTTTGGAAGGTTCCCTTTGCATCTTTCACGGCATGTGCCATTCTTGTTTGTTGCCTTGGACTATTCGGGACTTCCTTCCCAAGGGGCTTCCTTTTCCTGTGTGTTTACTTTAGACATGCCATCCTACTTTGTGTGCCACAACTACTGTGTTAGTTTCTCAGCCTGTGCCTCACCTTCTATTTATTCTTGCTTTCCCTCCCCTGGATTCTGTCATAATCCTTGTTGTTGCGCTCTTTCTGATTGTGTCTATTTTTGTTGCCCCTCTTATTATTGACCTTTCCATGCTGCAAGCTTCTCCTTTCAATGTTGATTTTCTCATGGTGATGTGCACTTCCATTAATTTTCTTGTTAAGGTTGGCATAGTCATGATGGGTTGTCCTTTGTCCCTATGCGATTACTGCCCTTGCTTGCTTTTGATCCAAATGAGCTCCTGTTCGTACCTCTACTTGTCTTGGTGGTTCAATCCTACTTATCATCTGCCCCACATACCTTACATCCTTTGTTGCAGGTGACTTGCTTCTTGACCTATCACTCGTGCTTTCCCCATGCCTCTTACTGGCATAATGGCCTTTATTTCGTTCACCTATCTGCTGCTTATTATAATCTTGCATGATGAATAGTGTCATATTGTTGGGCAATCCTATCCTTCCTGGGGACCATGTACCTTCTGCGGGGCCTTGCGATGTCTTCCTCGATGTGACCTTCCGTGCTTAACCCACCTTCACGATCTTTTTCCGCAAGGTGGTTTCAGTATGTTATGAGTTTCCCATCCAGAATCTTGATCCAGGTGTTGTCTAGTTCTAGGCCTTCCTTGCCGACCCCTTCATTGGCGAGCCTGTCTGCTAGCACATTCGCTGACCTACGCACACAACGCAACTCCACTGTATTCATAGTTCTAATATGTTCCTGTATTTTCTGTAGGGAGTGTGCAAGGCGCCAGTGGTGCTGAACCTTGCCCACTCTGGTGCCATTTTGGTGTCTTTTCACCGTGTTGATAACAAGGATGGTGTCACCTTTCATGATGGTGTTTTTCATCCTTTCGCGACTTAGGGTTTCAAGGCCAAGTTCCAGGGCTCCAAATTTCGTCACGTTGTTGGTTGAGTTCCCCATGCTCCCAGCATATAGTGGAATGATGCTACCGCCATTGTCTTTGATCACACCGCCTTCCCTTGCCACTCCTAGATTTCTTTTTTTCACCCCGTCAAAATTTAGTTTGAGGAACCCTGACGGAGGGGGAGTCTAGTTGTAGGATCCTATCTAGAGTAGCGGGTTGTGCCCTAAAGTTGAACTATTGCACCAATTTTTCAGTTGGAAAAGGTCCAGGATCCAGGAGTCCTGGTCTCTAAGTTTCCCTTTCTCCATCTTGTATTTGTGGCTCTGAACTATTTCTCTTATTTGAGAGACTATTGTCTCCTTTATCCTTTTTGTCGGTATTCTTTCATTTCTGAAGATTCACCTATTCCGTTCTTTCCAAATAGCCCAAATGATTATCGATGACGTTAGATTCCAACAGATATTCACCATTTCATTTTCACTGTAACCAGCATTCCAGTTGTTGATGGTTGCGTTGATGTTCCCCTTGATCCTATTGGATTGGCGGAAGATGCCTGCCACCCAATCCCAAATCTCTTCTGTGTAACTGCATTCATCAAGGAGGTGGTTAGTTGTTTCCTCGTTGTCTTTATAGATATGGAAATGAGAGGGACCTATGAAACCCCTCTTCATGAGGTTCTCCCAAGTTAGAATTCGGTTATGTAGAAAAAGACATTTGAAAATTTTGATTTTTGGCTATTGGCGGCTTTTCCAAATTTTTTCGCACTCTTTCTCTGGATTTTCTTGGTTTTGACCCACGATGTAATACTATGCTTCTTTTAAGTTGAATTCACCCCCATTTTTACTGCCCCGCCTCAATTGGTCCTCTTCTTTGAAGACCCCAATTTTTCTTTTTCCCGATTCCTCCTCCACCTCTTTCATGATTTTTTAGGTCCAGGCTCTACTTGTGGCTTAAGTTTGTCCCAGATCCTCCATCTGGCATTTGTCGTCCCTTTGCTTCTAGTAATGATGGATTTTTGTTTTTCCTTGCCCAATCATTACCTGTTGAAGTTCCTCCCTGTCAGATTTTCCATTCTGGGTTCTTGTTGCCATGCATCCTCCCAAAACCTTGATGTTCTACCATTTCTGACTTCCGAGCAACTGTGTTTCTGGATCCAGTGTTTTTTTCTCTAGGAAAGATTCCAGATGGTTTATCCCTCCCTTGTTCCCATGAATTGAATTCACTCTTGTTCACTTATATTCAAGGCATACTTGGCCTTCCATAGGTTTTCCCATGGAACCGATTTGTCTTTTACCCATCTCCACTAGAGCTTTGCCCCATAGGATTCGTTGGTTACCTATTGTTATAGATTATTTTGGTCACTCTGATGATGAATCTACAAGCATGTGTTTAGGCTCTCAAAAAAATCTTTTACATGAGAAAACTGACTAAGTTCTTCCCCTACAAGGAATATTTTTAGAATGACGCCACAGGCAGAAAGTGGTACATAGTTCGAAAATCCTTGATTTCCGCAGGCTACTCTATGCCTGGCTTGTAGGATTTCTACATGTTGATATATAGGGATTTCATGAAGTTTCTAGAAGGATAATCTTCTAGAATGTGAGGTGGCATCTGTATGGTTTTGATCCTACTAGCTTTTCTAATTTGGTGGGATCATCCTCATCCTTGTAACCACTTCACCTTCTCCTATACAATAATGGATTTCTCATGGAAAAGGTTAAGAAAGATTGAGCAAAGAATTGTTGAAAGAATAGGTTGAATACTGTGTGAAGGATCCTATTACAACTGATGCTTGAGACCTCCATTTTTATATCAAGATTTTTTGGACCATCTTCATACAAATTCGGAGCAAGTGTATGTGTGTGTTGGAACAAAGGACCACCGAAAGGGAACTTGCAACATCAAGACAATTTGGTTGTATCTTCCACTTTTACTTAATATGATACAATGACATGTTTCTTTCCAATAAAATCATTAGTTTTTTATTACATGACTCCTTGGTCACGTGTTTAGGTCTCTATTGAATCTACAATTGTTTTTTTCACTTTGGTTGGTTTGTGTCATTGTAGACCTGATCTCACAAGAACACTAGAGCGAAGTAGGGAAAACATAGATGTAAGGAAGTGATATCTAAAGGTATGTCATATATTCCTTCTTTGGTAGTAAATTCAAAGGTAGCAACTTAGGGAAAGCGTCATGTCCTGTCTTGTTTTGTTCTAGATCCAGGTGAATCTAGGGAGATTAGTTTATGTTTGCATTCATCGATTTATCCAATAACAAAATTGGCGACTATGTTGGGGATACGACTTGATTGTGGTTTTTTGTTGGCCATTTGATTTTAACCTATTATTTTTTACCTGAAATCAATCCACTCAGACTCTCTGTATTTGAAAGTCCACTTAGATCCTTTACCCTCTTCTCAAAATTTATTGATTTACAGACACTTCCGCACTGTAGCCTATACATAGCCTGTAGAAACCTTCAATTTCCATGCCCTAGTTGTGTGCTTCCGTGTGGACTTTTCGCACCCTATCTATTTCTGGCCTATGGAAACTCTTGATTTCTGCATTGTAATGTGCTATTAGGCTGCAGAGACGCCTATGAAATTTTTTGAGTTGGGTTTTAGCCTCAATTAATCCCAGTTTTTCTTTGATCAACTGGGAAGGACTTTTGATGCTATCCCTTGACTATTTTCTCGAAGTTTAACTTATTGTTGGGTGATTTCGAAGATCGAACACCTCTTTTTAGTTTTTACAGTCTTTTTATTTTTATTTTTATCACCAAGGGTATAATCTCTGAGATAGTATCTGAGTGCTAGTTCGATTAAAAGTATTTGATTGGATTTGAATTTTTGGATTGATTACATATTTTGGATTGCTTGATGATTGAGAGGTCATTTTTTCATTTGCATTTGGAGAGATACTTTCTTGTCATTTTTAAATTTTATCTTAATTGAAAGATTGATTTGGGTGCTCTTTGAGTGTATATTTTTTTCTTCCCTTACTTGTCCTTTCTTCGTCATGCCACCTGTCTGGTTTTAGGAAGAAAGAATTTAAAGTAACTTACTCTTTCAAGTAATCATATATAAAGAAAATTTATTGCGTCCAAAAGAAGAGAACATTGAGAAACTGCATTGTCTTTTGGTTGTTTTCATTTGTGTCCATTTAAGAAAAAGAAAGTATATTTCGTAGCTTACATCATTCCAGAAATACCTTCTCCCTGTTGTAAATAGAGTTCATTGAACGAAAATTTACATCATTCATTTCTATTTGCATATTATTGGGTCAAGTTCCTACACGACATTGGTTTCATTCCCATCTCCCTCTTGAGTAACAACAACTCTTAAAAACCATTACAAAATCTAAAAATCAATTAGTAACTTTTATTTTCTAGGGATTTTTTACAGCAACATTAGCTAGGATAGAGCTTTGGAATAGGTTTTGAGACACACTCTCCAAATTACAAAACACACAATAACATTTTGTGTTAGGGAGTGTTTAATTCCATTTGCAACATTTTGTCCCGAGAAGCCCTTCTCACCAAGTGGGTCAAAGCTGAATTCGCATTGAGATTGGCAGAGTTACTCACCTTGCTTTGTTGATCTCATTATAGAGATTACGCGTATTATGGGGGTCGCTTGAAGGTATACCCAAAATGATGAGTGGATGCCTCTCAAGTTGATTTTGGGCTAGATACCCTTCCTTTGCGCGTGGATCGGATTGTCGACTTTTCCCTAGGCATCATTGTTGTTCTTTGTAGCCTTAGTTTCCTATATTCTTAGGGTATTACACGAGGCAACTGTGGAGGGGCAAGTCTTCATGGTACCTTGAATTGACGTTGGCCAGAATCACTTAGGCTCCTTGGAGGGTATACCCATGATTAAGTGTGGGATCTTGCACCAAGGTGTAAGTCCATTAAGAAGGTCGTCAATGTAACTTTACCACCCACTTTTTCTTAGCCCCTTCTTGTCTTGACTTCATGACATTGGATTTCATCACCAACTAGTGACTTCAAAATAATAGGTTTTGTTTGCCTGGTCTGATTCCTAGATTTTATTAGTGAGTGCTATTTTTTTTTATAGTTGGCCATATATTTTTTCCATAAAATTTTTGGTTCATCCAACATTGCCCCTCCACACCGTTTACATAGGATGCAAGGACTACCTCCGAAAGACCTGGAAGTTTTTGAACCCTTGATTCCTAACCCACCGGAGGGCTCTCCTCAACAGAGTGAGGTCCAAGACAATATACCATCTCAAGAAGAAAGAATTGATTCTCTAGAAAATTATCGAATTGTTTTTGATTCTCTAGATGCTTTCTGAATACCTCCTAGATACGAGAGATGTATTCTTCGACTGAATTCCTCTAGAGAACTTGTTGATGACACTTATGGAATACCAATCGGACTTCTTACTAGCCCTAAAAATGAGGATCCATTTTGGACCACTGACATATTTAGAACTCTGACTTTTGGGCGGAACCCTCCCAACTCAAAGGTAGGTGTTGATATACCCATTGTCTCTGAACCACCTGAGACATATGTTATATTTACGATACCTTTAGATCAATTTAACAATACAACTTGCTATTTCTTCGCTGGTTTAGAGACACCATCAGCTAGTCCTATATTGACCACCCCTCTTCAGATGGACCATTATACAATGGTTCCAAACGCTACGACTATTCCCATTAGGAGTACGGTGGTTACCCAATCTCCCATTGGTACACCACTTTCTTCTAGACATATCCCATCCCTTCCTCATGGTTACCATGCTTTAAATACTTCCATCCACATTCCTACCCAAGTTCTGTATGGAGTTTCTAGAATTTTTACCCCTCCTAGATACAATGTTGTTGTCGGTTTCATTCTGACACCTTCCCAGGTCCCCTCTAGAGTATCTTATCTGCCTTGTATAGGAGGATTTGACCCAAGTGGCTCCAATCCTATTGGGGGCTCTACTCCATCATTCACTTCTATTTTTCAGATTCCCGTTGGAGGACAATATAACACTGGGGGGGAAACTCAATTTGGAGGTCACAACCAAAATGGAACACAACCCCCGCTTGGAGGAAAACCCCTACTTGGAAGTCCTACCCTACCTTATGGACAAAACATTTCAGGATTTTTAGCCCAGTATTGGAACTTTCTCATCCAAGGAAATCTGCAATTGTCTAGGGGGCAACAACCTCAAGTTATCTCTTTCATACCCCCTAGTTTGGGACAGTCATATCTTGGTTCTTCCAATCCCATTTGGGGCTCGAACGTTCAATCTAGTGTCCCTTTTCAGGGGAACATCCCTAATCAGTACAACCATATGGGCTACATGCCTCCACATTCACATTCGAATCTGTCAGGACCTTCACAACACATGTAGACTGCTTACGGTCCTACTGGTATACCAATGAGACTTCCTCCCCAAAGTCACCAGTATCCTCATGTTAATAGATAGTTACCCTTTTTAACCACTTTGGATCTTCCTGACTTGTCTACAATCTTGAATGACCCCATCCTACATTCTCCCCATTGGCATGTTATATCGACCAAGATACCATCTGAAATTCCAAAATTTGATGGTAAACCGAGAGAATATCCAAATAACCATGTCATGAATTTTCACCTTTGGTGTTCGTCCAACTCTTTGATGGATGATTCCATTCGATTACGACTCTTCCAACAAAATCTTACGGGTTCGGCTACAAAGTGGCCTATAGAATTACCACGAGGCTTCTTCACCGACTTTAATACCCTAGCCATGGCTTTCCTCACCCACTACCAGTTGCTAATCTGTTATGAAATGAGAACCGATATTTTAAGTTCCTTCAAGAAAAATAAGGCCACTCACATCTCCGATCACATTCATGAGTGGAGACGAAGACAACGTTTGATCAAACTCAATCTTTCCGATCAGTTATTGGCAGAATGGTTCATGAAATCCTTAGTGAATAAAATCTCTCGTGACATTTCCATGGGTGGAGTTGTCAGAGCAGAATAGGTGATCAGTCACGCTGAGTACCTCGACCTTGTTTATTCACAAATAGTTACTCTTTACAATTTTCTCCCTGATGCACCTCGTCCTTCTACCACCACTACCTCAACTACCCCTATTGCTTCTCATGCGACTGATGGTATGATTGTCACTTTCCATGCTCAACCTCAATCTGCACAAGCCTCTCCCACCAATCCCAAGTCTACTTCTTCTAATGTTCAAAATGTTCCATATCCTACTCCTTCCACTGACAAAACCTCTAAGGTGAACTCCATTCAATCTACCCCTACCGGGAAAAATAAATCTAAGAAAGGGAAGGGTAAGAATAAGGAGGATAAAAATAACCCGCAATCTGAGAAATCCAAAACACAACTTGTTGATGATAAGGATAAATGCAAACCCCGATACCCTTGCCTTATCTGTGGTGATGATCACTACATGAAAGAATTTCCAATATGGTCAAAGGTTACTAAGTTCCTTCATTTCAAAGACACCCCCCGTGTATGAGAATGTCGGTGTGGGTCTACTAAAAGATTTGACTCTGATGGGTACTTTCCCGATCCCACCACCTGATGTTCCACCTCCTTTGGTTTCCTCGATCAACATGATTTCCACCTTTGTTCGCGAAACCCCTGCATATTCTCACCCATGGATAGTACCCACACCTGGTGATTATATTCTCTATGGTGACCAGATTCCTTTAAGTCTAGTTGAATTTGCTTGTCGAGCCATTCAATCGACAAACCCTTCCACTCCCTCTCTTGGTAATTTTTCTCCTGATCATTTCCACATTATTTTTCCTATGGATGAGATGATCATATTAGTTATGTCCATGGAAGAAACCCCATGGGATGATAGGCATCATCATTCCTTCCTCTTCCTAGAATAACACACCTTAGAGAGTTACCAACGGATCTTGACTCTGTCAACCGTTGTTTTCGTCTCTTCTGTTCCAGAGTCTACACACGATGTTCACATCAGAGCTTCATGTTCCACCGATGAGGTTGTCACATATAAGTCCCTTTTTCAGGATTTTCATGACATATTCGCATGGAGATATGAAGCTATGTCGGGTATTGACCCCGATATTGTTGTGCACAAAATTAAGACATACCTGAGCGCTAAACCCGTCTGGCAGAGACTTCGTTCAGTCCACCCTTGTAAAGTAGTTTCTATCAAGATTGAAGTCAAAAAAATTCTTAAAGATGGATTTATTTATCCTGTGGCTTTAACTCATTGGGTATCCAATCTAGTTCTGATTAACAAGAAACAAGGTACGATATGTGTCTGTGTTGATTATAGGGATATCAATCAAGCTTTTCCTAAGGACAACTTTCCCACCCCCTTCGTTGACTAGATCATCGACGATTGCGCCAGGAGTGAAATATTCTCTTTAATGGATGGTTTCTCCAGCTATAATCAAATTAACATCTTGCCCACAAATCAACACAAAACCACATTTATTTGTCCTTGGGGAACCTTCGCCTACTGGAAACTACCCTTTGGTTTAAATAACATTGGTGTGACTTTTCAACGTTCCATGTATTATTCTTTTCATGATATCAAGCACATTGTACAACCATATCTATATGACCTACTAGCGCATTCCATGCATCGTGGTGACCATCCAACACACCTCCAGGCCATTTTCTTTCGTTGTCGGTTCTATCGTATACACTTAAACCCACAAAAATCTATTTTCTGTGTGGATTCTGGCTGACTTCTGGGATTTATTGTATCATGTTAGGGGATTAGGGTAGATCCTTTGAAGTTCAAGGCAATCCTCAATCTTCCTCCTCCTTATTCACTTCGCTAGATTCAAAGTTTGCAAGGGAAGGCAAACTTTTTACGTTGCTTCATCCCAAACTATGCTCAATTTACGCTCGAATTTACTGGACTACTGAAGAAAGGTTTTGAGTTTGTATGGGATACCACTGCCAACAAAGATTTTGAGACTTTGAAACTGACTTTAACCCATACCCCACTACTTTTCCCACCTGATTATAGTCGATATTAATTCCTTTATATCGTTTCCTCAGACTCTACCATCGCCATGGTTCTAATCCAAGAAGATGATTCACACGATGAATATGTCATTTATTATTTGATTCAGAGTCTCATGACTACTGAAGCCAAATACTTACATGTTGAAAAACTGGCCCTGGCAGCTGTTCAAGTTGTCCAATGTTTCCGTCACTACATCCTATTATGCAGGACCACTATAATTTCCGATTACAACCCTATGCAACACATTCTTACACACCAATTGCTAGGGGGAAAATACTCCAAGTGGATATTAATTCTCCAGGAATTTGACTTAGAGTTCGAACACGCTAAGTCTAAGAAATCATTGGTGTTTGTTGAACTGATATGTGACCTTCCCTGCACTAAGGCAGAAAATGTAGAAGAGGATTATTTGTTTGACGAATCCCTCTTTCTGATTAGTTCAGATGAACTTTAGTATGGAGATATAATTATTTATCTCTAGACTCAGACTTTCCAGCCTAACTTGTCTAGCACTTACCATTGTCGTATACATTACCAAGCCCATAAGTATATTATCCTCAATGACACTCTCTATCGTTGTGGAGTTGATTTCATTTTTCAACGATGTCTCACCTATGATGAGGCTGAGAAAGCTTTGAATGAATAGCATTCTAGAGAATGTGGTGGTCATATGTCCAGGTATGCTACTGCCCAAAATATCTTATGAGCTAGGTATTTTTGGCCTTCTTTATTCAAAGACTATATTATTGTCGTACAAAAATTCCATGCCTGCTAAACTAATAGCAACAAAATCAGATCACATACTACTCTGTTACACCCTGTAGTTTTCATTGGACCTTTCATAAAATGGGCCATTGATTTCATGACATGTATCCCTCACTCGGTTGGGGGGCACGGATACATCATCGTAGCTATGGATTATTTCATGAAGTGGGCCAAGGTAATGCCTACATTCGATAATACCAAAAAAACTGCAGCCCTATTCATATTCAATCATATTGTCACACGATTCGGAATCCCGCAAGCTATCGTTACCGATCACGATAGTCGTTTTTGAAATTTCATGATGTCCGAGCTTACTGAAAAGTTGGGTCTTCGACATGAAAAATCAACCCCCTACTATCCACAGGCCAATGGCCAAGTTGAAGCAATAAACAAGGTTCTTATCACCATGGTTCAACGGATAAGAGGAATTCACAAGACAAGTTGGCACATGATGTTGTTTTCAACATTGTGGGCCTATTAGACATCCATGAAGTCTACCACGGGATTTACACCTTTTCAACTAGTGTATGGTATCAAATTTGTTCTGCCGATTGAATTTGAGATACCATCATTGAAGCTATCCGTTGAATTTCTCCCCAACACCTCTACCAAAGAAGAGAGTCTATTGTATCTAATGCAATTAGAAAAAAATCATCATGATGCCACCCTGGTAATTGAAACCCAAAAGAAAAGCGTAAAATCCCAATACAACAAGCATTTTAAACCATGTGTTTTCTTTGAAGGTGATCTAGTTCTTCTCTATGAACAAGATTGTGATTTACTAGGGGCCAAAAAATTTGAGGCTATGTGGCACGACCCTTATGTCAATAAACGAGTGTTGGAGAAAGGAGCCTACGAGTTAGTCAACTATGATGGTACTCCTTTGAGTGAACCCAGAAATGGGCTTTACTTGAAGAAATACTATGCCTAGGTTATCTTTGCATAAGTGCTTGTATTTTTACTATATCATACTTTTGTTTCCTACTATTTTTTTCATTATTTGGTTTCAAACCCTATCTTCTTACCTTGCATTGTGCTTGGTTTCTAGATGTTGGTGTCTTCACTACCCCACATTGGCTTCACCGATGGTGCTGGTCATAGTACTCAAAACTTAGAATCTGTTGCTTGGGCTATCTATGCACCTACAAACAAGTTAATCAGTCTACATGGTGTTTTCCTCGGTCGTGCAACTAAAAACATCGTGGAATATAGTGCAATCATTGAATTGTTGACTAATGCTATTTCACTTGGAATCTGTCACCTTGTTGTATGGCTTGATTCACAACTAGTAGCACTACAACTAAGTAATGTCTATGCTATCCGAAGTCCTACATTGTTACGGGTATATTTGCGAATTCACATCTTGGAGCGTTATTTTGATTACATTGAATATCAACACATTCCTAGATGTCTAAATACATTAACTGATGCATTAGCTAATTATGTGTTAGACAGACATTTGAGACACTTATAAATCCAATCACACATCACATGTTGTATATAAAGAAAAGTAAGTCGGTAGAAGCCTCATGTATATATATAGCGATAAAATGTTTTACGAAAAATGTTTTTCGTCCAAAAGACCAAAATATCAAAATATGAAGCCCATGTCTTCTACAAAATATCATCATGGATGCTGCTCACGGTAGCATACTAATTCCCGTGCTACTCTGTGAAGTAATCAGTTGAGTGAACCAGACACGTGTACGGTGTGGCACTGATAACGTATCATAATCTCATTGATCGAGATATCCAGGATCTTGGCTGTCAAAACCTTTATATTCTGCTCGACCACTTCATAATCGTCAGCATCCCATCCTGCTACTACCGCTGCTTCCCTTCACCTATGAATGGGGGAAGTTCTTAGAGGCCGGTGTCACCCTACATATGCATGGTCAAAATGTTTGATTAGTCATTGGATAGAGATCATATATAAAAACATCTTATATTCTAAAATATTTGAAAAAAACCTTAAAAACAAAAAAAAATTCTTACCTAGGTCCCCCCACTGAGAACCCTCAGGTAAAACCAAATCGGGATCATTACGAAAGTTCAGGCCGACATATGCATAATCATATATCATCAATATATGTGGCCTCCAATAGTTAAAAAATGCATCGTTATATTTAATAATGGGGCCTGCTACATGCCGGGTCATGAGATCACACCACCCCTTAATTTGCAGATCTCGTGGCACTGGTATACCCCACTCTACCTATAGGCATAAATGAGGGACTCTTTCTAGAAAGAAAGACACCAAAATGGATCCATACACAAATTTATTCAAGTCCTCATTCTTTCTTTTTCTCAACTGTGTCTTCATACTGCGAAGAAGACCATCACACAAGTTGAACACACGAGGTTCCGTGCATTCCATGACATACTGAAAATAAATTTGGAGGGCCATCTGTGGAGATGAACTTCCCGCCATGCGCACAATGGTGAAATGGATGGTCTGAAAAGTTAAATCTCGAACACCTCTGATGGCTACCTTACCTTTGCATCTCTCGCCTCGAGTTCACAGTACCGACGAATGTATTTGCTTATCGGTAGGCCACCAACTTGACCCCCTGTTAAGGTCACATGTGCTCAATGATGGGATAGCCCCGTCAAGAAGTAAATATCTTTTATGTCCAAGGAAAGAACATGGACACCTACATGAAACACCTACTGGTCTATGTCCCACATGTGGACTAGGTATTCTAATAGCCTCAGGTGGGCTCTCATGCCCTGGATATTAATTTTTTTTAACAATCCTCATGGTCGAAGGGCATTGATGGTACCAAGATCATTCAAAGCCATGAATTCATCATCCTTGTGTTCCTGTTCTCTCCATTCCAACATTTTTGAAATCAAATACCTACATGGAGACGAGGAAAAGAAGTTATCATCTTCAAAACATTGATTTTGAAATTCTTTTTGGGCAAACACATGCATAATTGTTTGGGTTTTCAGCCACTGCAGATGAACTTTTATTACAGTGTGGGGTTTCCATAGGTGAGACATAGAGAACCTGCATAAATCATTGATTTCCAGAGGTCCTAATACTAGCCACCTGTAACGGCCTCAACGCGAGCCTACTAACCCAAAAACTCATCCAAAAACTACTTTTTTACCAAAATAAATGAATTTCAATCCAATTAAAAAGAAGAGGATGATGAGCTTACTGTGTTCATGGAGATTGTTTATTAAATGATCGCCTATGCTTCTCACAATCAAAAATCGAAATATGAGGTAAAACAGGGTTTCTAGACAAGTTTTGAATGGAATGCAAATGAAATAGCAGAAAGAGGTCGTATCCCCTTTTTATGTCTATTTTTTCTTTTCCTAATAATATTTTATATTATTTTAATGCATTTTATCATAACCTAATGGTCTAATCATCATGTGAGTCTATTTTTTCTTGCAGATGTGAAGACTAAAGACCTGAACAATGTCGTATGGATGATTTTTCTTGATTCATTTTTCTGTTCATTACATATATCAGTACTTTTTAGGGTTTTTTAAAAAAACCTTGAGCCTAGTCTTTGTTCGTTCTCTTGCTCAAAAATCAATGAGAACGCAACCGAGTATACTTTTGTCATTTTTTCGTACTCATTCTGGAATCAAGAAAACAAAACCCGTGGAGTATCCTTTAAGCTCTTTTCACAGTCCTTAAAAATGAAAAGATTGTCGAGCGACCTTGTTCTTTTCACGCTTGTAAAAGTATTTGAAGACAATGTTTGATGGGCGATAGTTTATCACTTTTTCAGTCCCATCGAACTACCTTACGAAAAAGGAACTGGGAGAGTTCTCTTTAAGTGTTTTTCAGACTCTCTAATTATGAAAAACCCTCGAATTTTATATCTTTGGACTCGTTAAACAAGCATTGAAAGAACCACATGGGACCAAACCACTCCTTCTTAGGGTTCGTTAAAAATATCGTGAGGGACTCGTCTGAAGAATGAGCATATATTCACAAGCATATGTTATCCTCCTCAATCTTGCGTAAAAAAAAAGAGGTACTCACCAGAAATGGTGGGGGAAAATTTGGGAAAGAAATGTGTCTCTGTACCCATGTTAGTGGTAGTACTATTCACTCTTGAACATGACACCCCCCTTCATCATTTGAATTTGGGTTGGGAAATCCATTTGTCTCTCGTCTGGCCCTCTGTAAGTCCATATCTTGGGTCATTTTTAGCCAATTATACCAAGACCATTTTCATGTCATTCATATGTTCAAGAGAAGTCCAAACATGCCCTCCATTGAGTCGGCCATCTGCAATTGTTATTTCTTACCATGTCGGCCTTCCCTGTGTCAGTTTCAATTCATTTTCATACTTTGATCCACCCTAAATATGTTACTTATTTCATGTCACTGATGGGGTATACATCAAGGCCCTCCTATGACAATTCTTTTCCTGTCGACTTCATATCATCGTTCGGGAACAAGACTTAGAAATCATTTAGTACCTTAGAGCCCACATGCCTCAATGATAGGTTTCTTCGCTTTCGATAGTGGATTCACATCATTGGTCCCTAATTGATATATTTCAATGAGTGTTCGAATTCATCTCATTTATTCACATTCATTGGATTGTACTAAGGTACCTTGGGAGTCATTAACATCAATGGCAATTTCCCTTGCACTTGTTAACGGTTCCCATCAATGACCGGTAATCAAGTGGTTTCTACCATGTTTGACTTCAACACCTATAATCACATGGTTAGATTCGTACTTACGGATGATGGGGTTGAATACCCTGTATCTCATCATTTTGGTCCAGGTTGCGATGGAGTATTTATGATTTGTATTTGACACATAGATCCACTTTGTATGTTTCGTGGTTGTGTTTGAACTTAAGCTTTCTAATACATAGATCCACAGTGTATTTCTGGTGGCTATGTAGAATCTTGATGACATGGATCAACGATGTATAATTGGTGGCCATAACTTAAATCACTTGTAGTCTAAGAATGAGAATTCCTACCTCAAAAATGGTATAATTTTATGCATATGCTTGATTGTTTGCAGGTTCCCAATTGGTGCGATCCTTGTTCCCGACACACACACATTTTACAAAGTATTTCAGTTGTCATGAGCTCCTGCCTCATACTTTAGAGGGCATTCTGTTATACATTATTTTGGTCACTCTGATGATGACTCTACAGGCATGTGTTCAGGCTCTCAAAACAATCTTTTACATGAGAAAAATGACTAAGTTTTTCCCCTACAAGGCACATTTTTAGAATGATGCTGCAGGTAGATAGTGGTAGACAGTGTGGAAATCCTTGATTTTCACAAGCTGCTCTATGCCTAGCTAGCGTGATTTCCACATGCTTCTATATAGGAAGGGTGCGGCGGCATTTGAAGCTAAGGAAATGAAGAAGTTTCATGAAGTTTCTAGAAGGAGAATCTTCTAGAATGTGAGGTGGCGTTCGTATGGCTGTGATCCTACTGGATTATTTGATTTGGTGGGATCATCCTCATCCTTGTAACCACTTCACCTTCTCCTATACAATAATGGATTTCTCATGGAAAATCTTAATCAATATTGAGCAAATAATTGCTAAAAGAACAGGTTGAAGACTGTGTGAAGGATCCTATTACAACTAATTCTTTAGACCTCCATTTGTCTATCAATCTTCTTTGGACCATCTTCATATGAATTTGAAGCAAGTGTATGTGTGTGGTGGAATAAAGGATCACCGAAATGGAACTTGCGACATCAAGGCAATTTGGTTGTATCTTCCATTTTTACTTAATATGATACGGTGACATGTTTCTTTCCCATAAAATCATTAGTTTTTTATTACATGACTCCTTGATCATATGTTTAGATCTCCATTGAATATACAATTGTTTCTTTCACTTTGGTTAGTTTGTGTCATTGCAGATCTGATATCACAAGAGAACTAGAGCGAAGCAAGGACAACAGAGATATAAGGAAGTGATATCTAGAGGTATGTCATCTATTCCTTCTTTGGTAGTAAATTCAACGGTAGAAACTTAGGGAAAGTGTCATGTCCTGTCTTGTTTGGTTCTATATCCAGGTGGATCTAGGGAAATTAGTTTATGTCTGTATTCATTGATTTATCCAATAACAACTATGGGTCCTATAACCCTAGGCTTCTTTTTCTTTTTGGTCTGCATACCTTATCCTAGGCCACCAGGGCCCATTTATTTTTATGTTCTATGCCACACCATAGGAAGTATCGTTGGATGTCTCTTATATTTTGTATAATTCCTTTGGGGGATGGGAACACATACATCATATACGCTAGAATTGCTTGAACAACCATTTTGGTGAGGATAAGCCTTCCTGCCAGGTTTAGGGCTCTATATGTCCAATTTTTTACCCTCTCCTGCAGTTTGCTGATAACTCCTACCCACGTGTCCTTTGTGCAAGATCTGTTCATTAGAGGGATTCCCAAGTATTTATTTCGGAGCGTTTTATGATCAAATCCTAGAATGTGGGCCAAGTTGCACTAAATTTTTGGATTGGTGTTGAAGAAATATATCATGGATTTGGAGTTGTTGTTTTCCACTCCTGACGCTTCCCCGAAGTCTTATAAGATTATTTTAAAATACTTTGCTTACTTTACCATGGGTATTCCATGGAGTAGGGTATCATCAACGAACTATTGGTGTGTGGAGGTTGGACAGTTTTCAAAAGGTTTGATGGCTTTTATTTCCCCAACTGCAATTGCACTTTTTATACTTTTTCTTATCCCTTCCATCATTATAATGAATAGGAAGGGGGAAAATGGGTTCACTTGTCTTATGCCTCTGGATGGACAGAAAGGTTTGGTTGGGGCTCCATTGATTAGTAGTGAGTAGCTTGTCGTTGACACTAGAGTGACTATCTAGTTGATCCAGTGTTGGGAGAAGCCAAAGGATTCCAATGTATTAGCCATGTACTGTCATCTTATTTTGTCATAGGCCTTCACCAGATCAAGTTGGATTATCACCCCCCCTCTCCTTTGGATTTTTAGCATGTGAATGATCTTTGTTGGTGCAATTATATGCATAATATATTACCAAACATAAATTATCAACCGAGATTCGTAATCAGTAGAGTTGATGCACTATATGTGTCGATAACATGTAGGTCCCTATGTCTATTGAGTATAGTTCAATCAAGAAACATAACACTATGTTTCCACACTTCAAAGATGACAGTCTTCACACAATTCAAAAACTAGAAAGAATAGCTCATAAACAAGCATATGATCTAAAGTTCTTTCTTAGGTGATGGACCTATTCATTGATGGCTCATGAAAGGAAAATATGAACTTTGATTCTATCTCCTAGAGCAACTAAAATAACAACAATTAACATGTTGCATATTCTCAATAGAAAGCATCAATCAATTCTAGAATAAATAACAGGTAGAGGAAGACACTCCATTGTAGGTGCATGTAGGGTGAGAGATGGAGATATAATCTCATTTCCTGTAACAACTTAATTCAATAATAACTTGCAAGCAATCCATATCTAATTTCTCACACTCAATCAAATCTTGTAGCCTTGAAAAATAATTGTCTAGCTTATATACCAGGAGCATAATCCATTTACTGGTTCATGTAATACAAGAGATGGAATTCTCGAATGGCTCCTTGGCTAACACATGTTACAACTCTCAAAAAATTATGAAAATTAACTCAAATTATTGAATGTAAATAATAACACTTCAAGAATTGTTAAACCTATCCTATCATGCATATTTCTGACAACAAGCTAAATAAAATTCCTAAAAATATGGTGCACCAAATTTGTTATACTAGCGATAACACACTGAACACTAC
Organism: Picea sitchensis; assembly: GCA_010110895.2. Lineage (NCBI taxonomy): Eukaryota > Viridiplantae > Streptophyta > Pinopsida > Pinales > Pinaceae > Picea > Picea sitchensis. The sequence continues at coordinate 64,352 of SNQJ01S0042862.1, forward strand.
TCACACTTCACCACTTACAGTCAAAATATTTCTAGTTCAGATAAGAAATCAAGCTAACAACAAGCATTACATAGGTACAAGACTAAAACAAACATGTACAAGAATAAAAACTAATCTATATTTTACAACAATATTACCACATTAGAATGGTGGGACCTTACCAATTCCAACATGAAAGATGGAAAAACTCAGAGGATAGTAGGTTCCAAAAATGCACAAGATCAACAACTATAATTCATATTACTTTCCAACAAAGAGACTTATCGAAAATATATGTTCACAAGCCAATACATCAGCATAGAAATATGTAATTCTCCCTAACTTAGACCTATGAGGTCTTATTTATGAAAAAAATCCATGGAGGCATGGATGAAACCGAATCCCCAAACTAAGAAATCATTTTTTACATTTTTCGGACAAATCCCAAAAATCTGTGTTTTTCATCAATTTGGGCAGATTCGAGTTAGGGCTACACCCATATCTTCCAAAAAAATTCTAATTTTGAAAAAATGCACGTGTGTTACTCAATTTTTCGTATTCTACACAAAACCCATATCATCAAATTTTTGGATCTGATGCCATCTGTACGGAAATCGAGGTGCAAGTTGGGAGTTTGAGATTTTTGCTAATTTTGGTAGAATAATCCCCCCTGAGCTAGAGGTACCAGATTAGAAAATTGGTACCATATTAGCATGGTTGGTACTGAATTAGAACAGCTAGTACCAAAATCTTGTAGGCAAGGGTTTAGTCATGGATGAACATAGTCACGAATATGGGTACCGTACCAACGCGATGGCAATACCGGATGGAGCTAGTACCAAAATGGGTGCAATCTGGTAGTAGAAGAAGTGAAGAGATGGTACTGGATGAAGCTGGTACTGGAAGAGGTGCAAAGATGGTACCAGATGAAGCGTAGAGATGGTACCGGAAGAGGTGCAGAGCTGGTACCAGAATAAACTGGGTACTAGAATAAGTGGATCCTTGGTGCCAAAATAGACTCAGTACCGAATCACGCTATAGCTTGTAGTACCATAATAGTGAAGTACTAGATCAAGCGTCTTAAGAGTCAAAGTGATTAGGATCATACATAATCAAACATTTAATCAAATTAACTCAAGAAAAATAAACAAATCATTCATTAATCATAAGTTACCTCTCTATGCATATGGACAAGGTCATCAAGTGTATTTGTGGAGGAAACAATCAATTATATACACATAGCATAGGTAAAATAGGCTCAAATAGAGGGTAATATAGGGTAATAAAGGTGTCAAAATGGAGACTCAACATTCTCCCATGCTTAATTCATTGCATGTCCTCATGCAACAATGATCTTCAAAATTTCAAAATTGATGGTACTCCTCACTCAATCAATCATTCCCCGATGTTCCAGCCTTCTTTAGCTCCTAATTTCATTATATACAATATAAAATTCTTGCCCTATGCTTCACACTTCTTACCCATGGAAAAGTAGTTATGACGGAAAAGTGGAGTCATGAGTAATAGATTAGATATGTTAGTGATTTGACGTTAATTCTTATCCAATCTGTTGTGGATCATAGTTAGGAGAAAGGGATGGATGTGACTCCAATATGATTATAGGATAGTGGCCAAGAGTTTTCATAATGATTTTGACTAATATCCCCCCCCTGGCTAGATTACCTTTAAAATAAAAGTAATATAGCATACTTTAGATCTCATTTGAAGAGAGGACCACAGAAAAGAATACATCCCAAGATGATTAACTTGTTTCTTATCCAAGTTTTTAGAGATGAATCTCTTTTTTCTTAGGTAAGGTGAATTGCACATACTGAGGGTCCCACTTCTCATGAAAACCTATTTATTTTAAAGATATAACTCTAAAGTGGATACTTGAAGATTCTTAAGAACATAATCCGAGAGATATAAAGGTCATCTCCTAGCATTGATTTGATAATGCTTCAGAATGAGACCCAAAGGTTTTTGTTCAGTTTTAGGTGTGCCACTTTATGTTTTTCAACTCCCTTTACCTGGCATAGCCCCACTTCTAGCAGGCTTGTTTAGTACCCCGGGGGGTTTACCTTAGTACCATACAAGCATGGCCCCACTGCTAGCAGGCATGTTCAATACCTTAGAGGGTTTACTTGTACTTCCTGATACTTCCTTATTATTATATTACTAAAAATATTTAGAATGATGTATATTTTTCATTGACAGTTTCAGAGTATAAGGAAGGTAGGTGGTACGAGAGTGTTATTAGGCACATAATTAATTGTTTGCAATTATCCCAAGGGTGACATCATCCACATTGAACTTAAATATCATCTATTCAATGAATAATGGAACATCTCAGATAATGACTAAGAGGTCCCTCTATTTAATCCTATTAGGATTCTCATGAGACTTCATTGAAGTTTTGCAAGGGAAGTCCACCACATGAGGTTTTCATCAATACCTCTGAAGAGAAACCCGAATAAGAACTTGTTGAATCAACTCGGTTAGTATTAGACATAATGGTGTTACCACTTTTCAATGGATATATCAATTAGCAATAAATTTTTCAAAATGATGAGGTAATAAGACAAGTGCACCCATTATCATATAGAGATAAATGTGGAAATATCTTCTTAAAGGGTAGTGTTATAACCCTATGTTTCATAGGATCAGCTGGTGACTAGAAATTTTTACTCTTGTTGTATTTTTGGTTGTAAATAATATTTCATTCTGCAAATTATTTTCAAAAGAAAAAGAATAAAAGAGGGCATAAAAGAAAAATAATAAGGCCCCATGCAATAAGGATGGCTTGATCCATACATTCTTACCATGGTCAAGTCTTTTTGAATTTATGATAATAGGATTAGTGAATAAATCTTGGCTAAATTGTTTAATCTTAGCCAAGTACATAGGTTAGTTAGTGAATAAATTTGATCAAAATGTTTAAACTTGATCAAATAGCCCTAGGGTAGAGTAATTTTTATACCAATAATCTAATCTGGTTTAAATGTGTTATGCAAATATATTAGGACATAGTTTAGTTTCTTTTCCTTTCAATAAAACAAGCATAAAGATGGATGAGGTTCCTTGTTTTGATGTTATAAGGTTGTGTTCTAACCCCTTGGTGGAAAAATGAAAAGAAGCAGCACAAAAAACCCACAAAATGGCGCTATCCTAAGTTTCTGAAATGAAAAGTGATGTGTGCTCTGTGATTAAAGGGTGCGCTGAGATCAGTGGTTGAGAAAAAAGTGCTTAGATCTATGGCCAAAAGGTAATTTCATACCCCCCCCCCCAACTGTTCCACCTTTAACCGAGGGGGGGTCCAGAATAGTGATATTCCTTTCGCGTCGCATCTCATTTGCCTATCGCCCAATATTTTCCCTCCACATCATCCTCACACCGCCGTAACCCCTCTGTCGCCTACCACCTCATCCCCGAGATATACATTGGCCAATAAATGCAGCCAAACCTATTCATTACAACTTTTGACTTTTCCCTCACGCCCCAAAAAATACATGTTCATCCAAATAGTCTCGTTTCTCACCATTTCTTCACCATTCGCAATCTGGACGCCGCTGAAATATTTTTCCTATTCACCCTTTCGCCTTCAACTGCCATTAAACTCTAGACGTTACAGTCAACGTCAGTCTTTTTCAAACTTTTGTAGGTACTACTCGAAGTGATGGTGCCAAAGTCCAAACATTCAGATATCAATGACAATCCATTCCTCCCACCTCCCGTCGACCTCGACCGGATCCCTCTGGCCGACAAAGATTATCTGATTTCAGAACCCAAATGCGAATTCAATTTCGTTGAATTATACTCATGGTTCAGAGACACCTTCCTAGACAACAGTGACGAGATTGGACTTTGGGAGTCCAATCTCCCACTGTATCTTTTCCCCCAAATTCACCATTTCCCCGAGTTTTCCCTTAAGTGTCACGCACACTATATTCCTAATCAGAGAGTTGTCGTCTCATCATCTGGAGAGAATCTGTTCACCATTACAACTAAAACCATTGACCAAATGATGCAAATTCCCAGATCAAAATCCCTTTCCCCTCTCACCATTGAAATCTTAGCTGAAATGTACCAAAAATTATCTTTTCCCAAGAGAGCACAAATTTTCGAATTTTTCCTCCTTGAGAATGCCCAATTCCCCAAGAAATATCCCCCTTATCAGTCCTCCATGTTCTTGAAAAAGGTAATAAAGTCATTTCATCCCTATTCTTTTTTCTCGGGTATTATTCAAATGAATGGTTGGATGAACCCATCTTGGGTTTCTTGTCGATTTTCTCCACCGAAGAGAAAGCCACCATCCACTTTAATTTCAGTCAGTTTCTGGTCGATAATATCCATGAGAAACTGTTCAAGTTTCCCACAGAAGGCATGTTCTAATATTCTTCCATATTATCTTACATGTTCCTTTTCTTTCAAGCAGAGAAGTTCTCATTTTCTATGTAGAATTTGGATAAGGATGGCCATCTTCAAGCTATCACCTCCTAGACATCTTTACTCACAAATAATTCATCAGAGTTCAATTTCAAACAGTTCATTGATCAATTTTACCACCCAATGGTAAGCATGTTGAGTGGATGGGAGGAACCCAGGATTAATGAAGAGATTTAGAGGCTCCTTCACCTATTATACCTTACCAAAACCATTGAATGGTACCTCTACCAGGATTACATCGAGATCATAATCTATGGTTGTGATATTCCACCATATAAACTACCCAAATATATGTCAGTCAAGATTTTTTCTCTGGAATACATTAGACAAATGATCAACTCTAATGATATTCACTTTGTGGCCTTCAAAAAGAAACAACAGTTGAGAATCAAGGGACAAATAGGATCTTTTGGCTGTAACAGTTGAGCTATCAGAGAGGAGGCCAATAATCTTTTAAAAGAAATGAAATTCAGTGTCAGGTTCTCTTGGAAGCACGATCCAACTAGTGTCATTGCAGAAACCATACTAAAGAACAAAAACTTTCCATGTGCTCATGTTCCCAAACCATAAATTGAAAATTTCATGAACTAGACCGAGTATTTCCCCAACTAATACTCCTCAGGTGCCATCAGTGAAAATACCCAGGAAAGAGGTATCTCCCTCGGTCACTGAAGTCTCGGTAGATGATTTCCAGGTTTATAGAAAAGGACCCAAGACCATCCATGCACCTGGCAGGTCTGGTGGAGAAGAGACTCAGTCTACTACAATCATGGAAGGTGAGCATTATCCATTTTCCACAGGAAGCCAACAGACGATGTCCACCTCCTCATCAAGGAAGCAAGGTGATACAATACTAACAACCAAGGATGCACAAGAGCCTGCAAGACTAAATATATTTGATAAATACAACCTGATCAAGAAGAAGAATGAGATTCTAACAAACGATACTTATTCTCAATTTTGCAAACAAACATCCACAACTCATCATAGGCTTCTATCCTCCTTTGATACAGAAAAGGGGAGAATGCACATGGCGTACTTGTAGGCACATGTACCTCATCCCAAAACCATTTCTGACTATAAAAGGGAAACATTTGAGTTTGATGTTGCAGAAGTACATCCAACTGACCAGATGGACCTACACAGACAAATGGGAGAAATGATTTTCTCCACCTTGGTGAACACCTCCATAACCACAACAAAGCTACAGGTTTCATTGAGTAATGTCTAGACTCAGCTAAAGTTGGAGAAGGTGTCCTCTTTGGCCAAGGATAACAAAATCAAGACCCTGGAAGAAATGGTGCTCAAAATTGGTTATGATCCGATCAATATCAAAGCAGTTGAAGATATTTTCAAAAAGAATAATGATGACATAGTTTCCCTAAGGAAACAGTTAAAAATATTTGCTACTGAAGACCCACATGATAAAGAGATGGCCGAGACTGAAGTCCAAAAAGAGGAGATTCTAAAGTCAATTATGGAGTAGAATGATCAAATTAAAGAAATGGAAGTTGAGCTGGACAATATGGTCAAGGAAATGGAGAAGAATGTGCCAATGGTAGTCATACCATTGAACACAGTCTTGATCACAGGAGTCAATACAACAATGGCAACATCAACTACCACAGGGGAAATTCTAGCAGTAACATCTCCAGATGAAACAGACCAATTGGAAAAAGCAATGGAAGATATGACTCTACAAGGGGAAGAAATAAGAAAACTGCAATAAGAGATTCAAAATCTCCAAAAGATGAATTCCACATTCTAGGCCAGCTACAAAACTGAGAGGCATAAGTAAAAAAAACTCAAATAGGAACTGCAACAGCTGCAGAAAGAAACAGTCATGGCTAAGACTATATCATAGGCTAAATAAAATATTTGGTTGGACATATTTCAATCAGTGATAGAGATTCGACCCCTAATATAGATCATGTATGAACAACATGATCTAGTGCAGAGATCCAAACAGGTCATTGATAAGATAAATGGAGAAATGGCATAAATTCCTACAGAGGTCCATGAGATAATCAAATTCTTAAATTCTAAATCAAAAGAAGAGATGGAAGCTCTGCAAATTGAGGACAAGACTAAAACAATTCTTAAAGTTAAGAGAGTCTTGACCAAGAAGGGAATAATGTTGCAACTCGAGGGGAGAGTTTAGGCAATGGATGTTGCAATATAGAGGTTTTTCAGCAAAACTGAAGCTTTGCAGAAGAAAGGTCTCCCAAGCCTTTTTGTGATCAACAATAAGTTGATTACTATCTCATATTATAAACATAAGATTCTCACCATGGCGAAGGATGGGTCCAAGTTCAAGGGCATAAAAGGGAGTATCATAGGGAAGGAATTCTTGGAAAATCTGAGATTAGACCTGAATATTCAACAAGAGATAAAGTATATTTTCATCACCAAACCCACTTTCGCTAAGTACACAGAGGTAGAAGAGGTGTACCGAAGGCTTCTCAAATTCAACATTCCCAGTTAGTAGAGATGGGATGACCTGTGTGACTTGATCGAATAAAAGATGATGTGGATGTACTAATCAACACACCGAATAGTCAAAGTCAAGTTGATGACTCACCAACAACATTTCCAAAATCAGCTCAAAGAAACCGACCGATCATTAAAAATTCCTATAATTTTGTATTCTTTTAGCTAGGTAGTTATATTTGGATTCTGCTACGTCCTTATCATTAATGACAACACCGAACTGTAATTTATTTTCTATAATACTTCAAACATCAAAGTATTGAGGGTTGATCTTTATGCCCAATTAAGTTGTAAACTGTAATCTTTTTGAAGAGATCTACCAGTAATAAAAAGGAACGATTCAAAGGATTCCTACGAGTTAACTGTTGGTGATTTTTACTCTTCTTCATTGAATGGTTCATCTTTCTTCGTTATCGTTTTATTTTCTGCATCTGATCATTTAAAATAAGTTAAAGTTGCATAATTTATCTTCGTATACTTTGTTTCTGGATTTTAAAGATCTAAATGTTTGTCTTGTGATATTGTGATAAAGATATTCTTGAATGCTTCTTTATTATAGTTGATTACCTCATCTTTTTCTGCTATCCATCGCTTTAAATTAAAAAGGATCCAACATTGGCATTATCCTTCCTTGTGAAGAAACCTAATAAAATATATTCTCAGATCTCAAACATTAACACAGACCCCATAGCCCAATGTATGCGTATGAAATATTTCAGCCATTTTATAAAACAAAACAACACGGTCCTATTTATTTAACTAGCCTAATACCTGAAACCTAAAACATATCTAAATCTTATAGAGAGATCCCTCTTTGAAACTGGACAGGCTAGATTCCAGTTTCTAAGTGGTTGGATAAAGTTACCTATGATAAATTTCTTATACCTCCCAAAAACCTTTGGGAATTTACAGAGCGTTAACATAGTGGCGAGTTCATTGGGGAACTGAAAAAACTTTCAATCCTATGATTTATTTTCCCTAGATAAAGAAAAATTTATTTCTGAATGAATCATAAAGTCTAAAATTATAAAGAGATAATGTTCAGAGGTTGTTAAAGTTTGTATATATTAGTTTAAGATTTCTTTAAAAAATACAAATTTTAGCTCCTAAAAGAGTTTACACTAGATCTCACCCTAACATAGAACCTGCGACAACAGTAGATGATCCAAAAAAGTTACTCAGAAATAAAAACATTGTAGAAGGTTCTAGGAGTCACAACCCTCTTCATAGGTCCAATTCTCTCCAAGAGAAGTTGGTTGCCATCCAGGATCTTTAGTTTGATGTATCCTTTGAAAAAAGCCTTTTTAGAACCAAATCCGACATCTTTGTAAGTGAGACAATCCTATATCAAACCATGTTTCAACCTAGAACCCTTGAAATACTTTCTCCCAGAACACAATTTGATCAACGCTTCCTCTAAGAATTCAACAAGTTAGAAGAGCTAGTAGAAAATATTGATCAGGCATTGTACCAAGCTCACTTTCAACAGTCAGTAGAACTTTCTTCCCTGACTATTGCGGCAGCCTCCATCAAACATCAAATAATTCACTCTACATACGCAAGCCCTACCTCTTCTACTTTGTTTGTCACTTCCCCTCCAATCACACAAGTTGTTATTCAACCTCCTCCACCAATCATGGCAACAAGGTATGCTCCCTTGGTGTTGACCGCTCCTTTACATCCCATGCCTTAGGACTATCAAAACATAATTCCTCAGTTTGATGGTACTGGTCCTCTCAATTCACAACAACATGTTTATAAGATGAATGATTATTTTATTTGCAGGAAGTTGATGAAGCAGATGTCTAGATGAGACTTTTTGCACAAAGTTTGACAAGAGAAGTCAAAAAATGGTTCAAAGTGCTACACCCTACTACCATAGTTGACATTGCTTCTTTATAGTGGATTTTCCTTGATAGATGGGAGGTAAATAAAAATCCTCTCTATATTTTATAGGAATATGAGAATATCAAACAAAATCAAGGGGAAACAGTGCATGATTACTTCATTTGTTTCAACAATTTTTATAACACAATTCCAGCTGATATTAAAACTTCTCAAGCTTTGGATTTAATCAAGTTCCATGATGGAGTTGATGCTGATATGTCATATCAACTAAGGGAAAGGAATTATTTCACTCTAGAAGACATGCAGAAAAGTGCAGTAAGCGTAGAAGCAAATCTATTAGCCAGAAGAGTCAAACAAAGAACAAAGAGAAGGGTCACAATCAAAGAAGAGCCTTCCATGTCTTCTTCAGATGATAAACTAGATTCCATAGTCAGAAGTATGGGAAATAATGATGGAAATACTAACCATCCCTGACAGGAATCCACCCAGGGAAAATCAGCCAGCCCCTGAGATCAAAAATCCAAACTTCAGAAGGAACCCTCCCCAGATTAGACAAAGCGATATGAGAGATCTGAGAGATCAAAGAGAGAAAAGGGGGCCTAATCAACATATTAGACCTCCTCTTCAAGAGAACTAAGTTGATGATGGGGAGGAGGTAATCGATGATTTGGATGATACTCACATAAACCTCATGGGTGTTCATGATGATGACTCCATTTTTCTTACTCAGGATGAAAATGATATTTTCTCCTCTCGCAAACAAAGGTGAATGAGGAGGAAGAGGAAAAATAACAACATGCCTTTGAGAATGCTATAATGGAGGTGCACATACAATATAACTTAAGAAGCAAGAAGACTAATGACTATCCTACAAAAAAGGCTACTGAAATGAAGAAGACATCTGAGGCCAAGAAACCCTCAGATACCTCTTTCAAGAAAATCCCTAAGAAGAATAATGTTGAATCTTCTGTGAAGAAAAACCCTGAAATATCACAAAGATCAAATCAAACTGAGGCCACATCTACTAGTCAGCCAAATACTTTTACCCAAAGAACTATGACAGAAAAATGAGAAGTGCAGAGCCAAAGAAAGACTTCCACCACTTTTAGCCTAGAATGGGAACTATCCTAATTGAAAATTCATATTCCCCTATCCGAATTGATGAGAAAAAATGCTTACATGTCGAAGGTGATTAAATAATTAATAATTGAACTAGAGATAGGTACACAGGCATTGAATATTCGATTAGGAATGTACTTAGACACTATAAATATTACTGATGGTCAACCCGAGTTGTTGTTTCATCCTAAAGTAGATGGAAAAACTGATAACACTATTGTTCCCCCTTTCTATATTAGTTTGAATATCCATGACAAAATCTTACACAATGCAATGCTTGATTCTAGTGCCTCTCACAACCTGATTCCCAAAGCTGTGATGGAGAGGTTGGGGCTTGATGTCACTAGACCCTACAAGGATTTTCATTCTTTTGACTCTAGCAAGGTTAAATGTATAAGGCTAATTAATGATTTATGTATCACCCTAGCTCAAATCCCCCAAAAAAGTATGGTGATGGACATCATGGTCGCAGACATTCCCCGGAAATATGGTATGTTGTTATCTAGATCTTGGGGAGCTAAGCTAAAAGTCACTTTGCATATATATATGTATTATGCTACTATCCTGGTATTTGGACAACAGAGAAGACTGTACACAGATACTATGATGAAGTATATGGTCAATAGTCAGGAAAAACCCCATAACTACCCATTATACTCTACAGACTCTAATTTGGATTCATTCATATTGTAAAATGATGGTGACCTGGATAATCAAATTTCTCAGTTGGAAGATGATGCACCAAACATAAAAGAAGATAAAGAAATCACTGAGGTAAAGACAACTACAACAGTAGAAAGTGATGAACTACCAACAGATTTCTGGAGTATGGATTTTGATGGAGCTATGAGCAAAGAGGGAGCTGGAGCTGGATTTTGGTTGCATAATCACAAATCAAGGTATTCAGAAGGACAGTCTTACAAACTGAATTTCCAATGCACTAACAACATAGCTGAGGCTGAAGCTTTAATGCTCGTCCTAAAACTACTGAAGAAGGTTGGTGCCAAAACTATTATGGTAAGAGGTGATTCTAAACTGGTCATTAAACAAATTAAAGGTGAATATTCAGCTAAGAATCGTAGACTCAGAGCCTATAGAAATGTTGTTTTAGATTTTTTATAACGTTTCACTGAAATTGACTTGCTGGTGATGCACATAGGCCAGAACATACTGGCAGATAGATTGGCCACTTCGACAGCCACATGCAAAATACCTTTCAAAACAAATCACCAATACACAATGGAGGTGAGGTGCAGGCCAACCATCCCAGATAACAACATATACTGGCAGGTATTTGACAATGACAATCAAATTGAGGATTTCCTGTAGTGTAAGAATGATTTCGAATGTACCAATATAGATGTAGAGAATGATGATGATAATGTAAATAAATTAGTTTTTGAAAATGATAATGTAAATAAAGTAGATTTATATGAAGTGAGTAAAAATGATGAAGAATCTGATGTTTTTCATTTGAAAAACAACGTTTTACTTAGAGGTTTGGTCCCATTAGAAGACCTATTTGATTTTAATGATGTAGCAAAAAAGACCAAAATTGAAGCTAGTGGTAAAGAGGTCGAAGAGTGTAACATAGGAACAGAGGAAAAAGCCAAGATGATAAAACTTTCCAAATTTTTACCCCCTGAGAAAAAACTCAAATACATTGAATTGTTTAAGTAATATGTTGATGTGTTTGCCTGGGGTTATGAGGATTTAAAATCCTATGACACAAGTATCATAAATCATAGAATTCCAATAAAAGAAGAAGACAAACCTTTTAGGTAGAAACTTAGGAGAATCAATCCCAAGTTGCTCCCCCTGATAGAAAAGGAAATTAAAAAGATGTATGATGTAAAAATTATAGTCCCCTTGATATTTTCCAAATGGGTTTCTAATTTGGTTCCTACCAGAAAGAAGACTGGTGAAATCAGGATTTGCATTGATTTCAGAAACCTAAACAAGGTTTCCCTCGAAGACAATTACCCTTTGCCTAAAATGGACCACATATTACAGAAGATATTTGGGGCCAATAGGATCTCCTTACTAGATGACTTCTCAGGTTACAACCAATTCCTTGTCCACCTAGATGACTAGGAAAAAATAGTTGTCACCACACCCTGGGGAACTTTCATGTATGTGAAAATGCCCTTTGGTTTGATGAACGTTGGTGCAAATTTCCAAAGAGAAATGGATATATATTTTGTGGATGAGCTTGGTAGATTTATATTCATATATCTGGATGACGTGATTGTCTACTCCAAATCTGACGAGGAACATTTACAGTATCTCAGACGAGTGTTTGAGAAGTGCAAAATTTTTTGGATTTCATTAAATCCCAAGAAAACCCTTTTCAGTTTAGAGGAAGACAAGTTGCTAGGGCACATAATCTCTAAAGATGGAATTAAAATAGATCCTAGAAGAATAGAGGCCATCCAGAAAGTGGAACACCCTAGGAACATAAAAGAGTTGCAATCATTCATTGGTAAAATAAATTTCCTAAGACGATTCATATCCAAACTAACCAAACTTCTCAGGAAGATCACAAATATACTGAAAAAAGACACCAAAATAAGATGGAACACTGAGTCTAGAAATTCATTTGAGAAAGTGAAACATGCACTCACCTAAGCCTCGGTTTTGATCGGTCCAAATTACACCAAAGATTTGTTTTTGTTCTCTTTCACATATGAACACACCATCACAGCAGTACTATTACAGAAAAACAACGAAGGGTACGAACAACCCATAGCCTTTTTCAACAAATATTTGAGAGATGTTGCGTTGAACTACAACATAATGGAGAAATAATATTTTTCCCTAGTAAAGACCATAAAAGATTCCAGAGTCTATATTCTCCATTCTCACACCATTGCCTATGTTTTGAATGTTATGGTAAAGGATATTCTGACTCAGGATAATCCAGATGGTAGGAGAGGAAAGTGGATTGCGGTTATTATGGAATATGATATAGAAATAAAACACACTAAACTAATCAAAGGTTAGGGTTTGTCCAAACTAATGGCTGAATCCAATTTTCATGCTCTAGACATTAATGTTTTGGTTGTAGTTGACGAGCAGGAAGAGCAGGCGACTCCAAATGTAAAAGAGGTATTCTTAAATTCTCCTTGTAACACAGACCTCATTTTTGTACTTCATAACTTACAAGATCCTCCTGGTCTAACTAATACCAAAGCTAGATTTATTAAACTGAAAGCATTGAAATATTGTATTCTAGATGGAAAATTTTACTGGAAAGGGCTTGGAGGTATTTTTCCTAATTTCCTATTGAAGGATGAAGATGATATGTTATTGTAGGATTTCCATGAAGGGGATTGTGGCGGGCATATAAGTTGGAAGACCACATCTAACAAGATTCTCAGAGATGGTTTTTACTGGCCCACATTGTTTGTTGATGTGCATCAAAAAGTCACTTCTTGCCACAAATGCCAGGTTTTCAAAGGTAAAAGGAAGATTTTGCCTCTACCCATAAAACCCATATCGGTTGAAGCTCCATTCCAACAATGGGGTTTATACATTATTGGAGAGATGCATCCACCCTCTTCGGACCAAAACAAGTGGATCCTTACAGCCACAAACTACTTCACGAAGTGGATCAAAGTTGTACCATGCAAGCAAGCCACTGACTCTGTTATCATTAAATTTTTGGAAGCTAATATTTTGTCTTGCTTTGGATTCCCTAGAAAAATTATAGCTGACAATGCATTGACCTTCAGATACAAAAGACTTATAGAATTTTGTAGCCAGTACCACATTACTTTTGGACACTCAACAACTTATTATCCTTAGGGAAATTGGTTGGTTGAGTCCTTGAACAAAAGTCTAGTGAATATCATTAAGAAAACGCTATAATAGAACAAGAAGTCCTGCCATAATAAGTTGGTTCATGCACTATGGGATGATAGAATGAGCACCAAAAGATCAATTGGTATGTCCCCATACCAATTGGTATATGGTACTTAAACATTTTTTCCTTCTTCTTTGGGGTTCCCTGTTATGAAAATGTTGCAGGAAGTGCAAGCAGAGCCAAATGATACCCAAAGAAGAATAAATCAGATGATCCAATTGCAACAGTCCAGAGAAGAAGTGTACAACAAGACTCAGGTTATCCAGGAAGGTATCAAAAAGATTTATGGCAAGAGAACTAAAGAAGATGATTTTGAGTTGGGTGATTTCATGCTGAAGTGGGATTACCGAAATGAGGACAAGGGAAAACATGGAAGTTTGATAGATTATGGAAAGGACCTTACATCATTCAAGAATTTAGAGTAAATAACACACTTTTTCTCAAAGACAGTGATGAAATAAGCCTGCTAGGTGGGCCTGTAAATGGCAGGATGCTGAAGCATTATCTTCCACCCCAATAAAGATCTTAGAAATCCATTTCCACTGTACAAACCATTTATTTTACATTTATGTTATGTGTGGGTGATGTTGATCAAATGGTTGAAGCCCTCAGATAAGGCCCTAAGCCACTGACCAGTGCCGCCAAATTTTCAAAATAAAACAAATCAGGTAGTAGAATAAGAAATGGAGAAAATATTTATAGACATCAGGAAACATGTTCTTGGCACCTCGCAAGGAGAGAACCATCCATAGGTGGAGCCACTGTTATAACCCTATGTTTCATAGGATTAATTGGTGACTGAAAATTTTTACTCTTTTTGTATTTTTGGTTGTAAATAATATTTCATTCTGCAAATTATTTTCCAAAGAAAAAGAAAGAAAAGAAAAATAAAGAAAAGAAAGAAAGAAAAGAAAAAGAATAAAAGAGGGCATAAAATAAAAATAATAAGTCCCCATGCAATAAGGATGGCTTGATCCATACAGTCTAACCATGGTTAAGTCTTTTTGAATTTATGTTGATAGGATTAGTGAATAAAGCTTAGCTAAATTGTTTAATATTAGCCAGGTAGATAGGTTAGTTAGTGAATAAATTTGATCAAATTGTTTAAACTTGATCAAATAGCCCCAGGGTAGAGTAATTTTTATCCCAACAATCTAATATGCGTTAAATGTGTTAGGAAAATAGATTAGAACATAGGTTAGTCACTTTTCCTTTCAATAAAACAAGCATAAAGATGGATGAGGTTCCTTGTTTTTATGTTAGAAGGTTGTGTTCTAACGCCTTGGTGGAAAAATGAAAAGAAGCATTGCAAAAAACCCACAAAATGGCACTATCCTAAGTTTCTGTAATGAAATGTGATGCATTCTCTGTGATTAAAGGGTGCGTTGAGATCAACGGTTGATAAAACAATGCTCATATCTATGACCGATAGGTAATTTTGGAGCCCCCCTCGACCATTCTACCTTTAACTGAAGGGGGGGGGGCAGGGGGGGTGGAGGGGTCAAGAATGGTGGTATTCCTCGGCCGGTTGTAACACACCTATTATCACTGAAATTTTGTCCGCACATGGTTACAAGAACTCAACATCGTCAAATAGTAATGAAGTCATTCATGGCCCTGAATTAATATCACAGCATTCAAAAAAGGGAAAAAACTATACAAAGTAGTGAAAAATTGAAGAGCGCTTTGCAGACATTGGGCGTGCGTGCACATGTGCGGAATAGGAACGTAGAAAGCACACATATGCACGTGATGCATGGCTGTTAGCTCAAAAAGTCGTGCACATGCTAAACGATGCATTTATGAATGTGGTCGGCCTCCCAACCACTTATGGTTCAGCTTCGAAGATGATTTGACCTCCAAATCCGAGATGGATCCAAATGGTGGGCTGGTCAAAGACCTAATAATGCCCTAAATGGTCTCTTTTCACACTACAAAGCAGTTACACAATAACCCAATGCAATGCTATAAAAAGCCATGAATGCACCTCATTTTCTCAAGGAATTCAAAGTAATGTCATGCTGCCTATATTGTTTTAAGGACTCCATCCTTGACAAGAACACATTGACACAATTTCATTGAGAAATCCATCTCACCATTGAGTGGATTTGCAAAGAGTTCTTTCATCACCATTTTCATTTTATTTAATGTAAGAAGAGCTACTAGTGAGGGTCCAAGAGCCTTCCCTTGGAGGAAGAAGGGACTCATAGTCCCCTTTCTTCTTTGTGCTTTGTTTTCATCAATAGATCAAGCCTCAAACATTGGTGACATGGGTCTTTTTGTTCTTGTTATCTCTATGTCCCTATGCTTATGATTTTAGTTGTTATTAGATTAATTCTTA
The DNA here is from genome assembly GCA_010110895.2 of Picea sitchensis. Lineage (NCBI taxonomy): Eukaryota > Viridiplantae > Streptophyta > Pinopsida > Pinales > Pinaceae > Picea > Picea sitchensis. The sequence goes on from SNQJ01S0042862.1 coordinate 80,440, forward strand.
GTTATAATTTTGTTTTTTCTTTCTCTAACTCTTTTCTCTACAGCTGTCCTGCTCAGCAGACCCACTTGATCTTGCAAGCACCTCTTGTTTGCTCACCAAGGTGATGAAAGAGGAAAAACAGATTGGCAACTCCACTGGGGAAAGGTATCAAATTCCTACCTCATTTGGGTTTATTTTTCTCTTCTTTTAGTTTGTTTAACTTGCAGGTGCGCTAACCGGACTAAGCCGATCTGCCAACTATCCAATTCAAAGGAGAATTGAGAGAAATCCATCAGGATTTTTCTTTCTCGACCGCCTGTCACAAGTGCGCAGGTATTCAACCCCACATATGGGCATCGTGTGCATATGCGCTTAAGTAACATCTTTTCTCTGCACGCATGCGCTTTCAGATTCATCTCTATTTGTGTGTCTGCGCTCTATGCACATTTGTCTTCACTAGGGGTCGTGCATTTGAGCAAAATTTCACATTGTAAATTGTTGGGATGTGGGGAAGGCCATTTTCATTCTTAAAAATGATTTAAAGCATGTTTTAAAGTAGCACCACACTTAGTCCCCTCATCATATAAAGGGGTTAGTCAAACACACATAGGCACTTAGGAGGATAAAATCAATTTCCCTTCTTTGCTTTTTTCCACGTGGATGGCTTGTTTTGACTTATAATATAAGGTGGAAATCATTTTTAATCACATATAAACTTACATTGGGACTAGAATTTGAATTACAATAGCTTAGTATGCTCTTCTCTCGCACCTTCAAGCGACCTTGAGAATTAGAAAAAGATTGTGAAACAATTTCATCTCCCTTAACAAAGTTTAAAACCTTTAGGAGAGGACATCAACCCTTCTTGGGACCCCTCTTAGTTTTATTTTTCAAACACATATTAATATTGTAACAGGCCCATACATGCCCACATGCTACAAAGATAGGATA